>JAJOZX010001834.1:150000-342500 GCA_023014485.1 Bathynomus jamesi | reverse complement strand
TTCCGCGCAAGACGAGAAAGAGAAAACAACAAATGAAAAAATGAAGTACCACCTGGGAATCGAACCCGGGATCTTCCGATTGCCGGTCAGACGCGATAACCACTACACCATGGACTTCACTCTTCCAAATGCCGTATATAATGTTACGGCATGCGGGAGGTGCCCCCTTGGGGCATTGGTTTCTGCGAGTATGTAGAGGAATTACGGCATTTGGAAGAGTGAAGTCCATGGTGTAGTGGTTATCGCGTCTGACCGGCAATCGGAAGATCCCGGGTTCGATTCCCAGGTGGTACTTCATTTTTTCATTTGTTGTTTTCTCTTTCTCGTCTTGCGCGGAATATCTCCTATACAAGCGTCGTTCTTTACGTTATTTATACTGCGTGTTCTTTGCAGTTGAATGTATATATATATATATATATGAAAAATTATTTCACGAAAGTGACACGTGAAAAATATTTATGATGAATAAAACCACGAAGGGAAAAGAAACACAAAGGGGGCTCAAGCGCTTTCGTCTAATGACATCCTGAGGATGTCATTAGACGAAAGCGCTTGAGCACCCCTTTGTGTTTCTTTTCCCTTCGTGGTTTTATTCATCATATATTATATATATATATATAATATATATATGTATGTATGTATAGGGTGGTGCAAAAGTCTGGACCCATAGGCAGTTTATATGGAAAAAAAGTGTGGCCTGCAGGAAGTTTATTATGAAATGAAATTTAATTAACCATACACCAGTGACTAAATTATGTTAAATTTAACATTCTAGTTCAGAATAAGTGTTCGAATTGATGTCCATCTTCTTCCAAACACTTTTCTACTCGGTTGACACAAGACCTTTGCACATTTGTAAGCATAGTAATATTCATTCTTATGGCTTCAATTTCTGTTGTGATGTTATCCTTTAGCGCTTGTATTGTTCTTGGTTTGTTAACGTAAACCACTGATTTAAGGTGTCCCCATAAGAAATAATCCAAAGGAGTCAAGTCTGGAGATCTGGGTGGCCATTCAATTGGCCCATGTCATCCAATCCATTTCCCTGGAAATGTTTCATCTAAAAATTTGCGAATGACCTTTGCGAAATGTGGCGGAGCCCCATCCTGCTGAAACCACATAACTCTCCAATTTTGTGATGGTATTTCGTATAATCGAGGCATAAGGAAATTTGTTAACAAGTTAAGGTATTGTGAAAAATGCTCTGCATGAATTGGTCCACAATTAACCCACCCCTTATATCTCCAGTCTAACTATAGAGTAGATTAAGTCTAGCCCTGTAGGGGTCAGCCTAGAGATTCCGGAAATGGTCCAGAGCAGGCAGATAAATTGAGGTCCACAGTAGGATTCCTCACCAAACTAGGTTAGGGCAATCTACCTTCACCTTTGTTAAGCTATGAGTTGATGCTGGGTCTTAGGCCACAATGTAGGCCCAAGTTGTCTGACCCAGCTTAATTTAATGAGTCTTCTAAGTTAGAAGTTAGAAGATCTAACTGGGCTAAAAACACAATTAGTCACTTACTGCTAGTTATTAGAGTCTCTTTTCTCCTTCCTGTATAATTGTCGAGAGCGTACTTGCTGGTGGGGATCTTTCTTCGGTGTCTGTTCTTGTCCCTTCTCCAGTTGCGTCCTCTCGCCCCGTTCCTCGTTTTCATTCTCCTTTGTTCTCCTTTTAGCGGGGCTTTTTCCACCAGCGTCATCTTGGTTTTTTCCTTGGTTGGTTGATCGGTAATGTATATCTATTACCGAGCACGCTCTTGTCACACAGTATATAAATACTAGTGTGGAGAATAACTCTGGTGAGCAACCAATTGGTTTCATCCACCCAGTTATTGACATAAAAGGAATTTAATAATTGTTAGATTAACTACCTACCTACTCAGTGAACCATTTTCGTTACCTCCCAACTACCCACTCATCAGTTTTCCATAGTATGATTCACCCGTTACAGTGTCTGGGAAGAAATATGGACCAATTATCGTACCTCCCCACATAGCAGCCCATACCATAACTCTTGGCCTGTATTGCACGTGTCCTTCCTCAACCCAATGTGGATTTTCAGTTGCCCAAAAGCGTGCATTATGTCTGTTAACCAAACCGTTTAAGTAAAAAATTGCTTCGTCACTGAATATGATATGCTTTTCCAACTGTCTATGCTGCATAAACCACTGACAGTACTCCATACGACGATCTCGGTCATCCCCATGTAGTTCCTGGACTAATCGTACTTTGTAAGGATCAAAATGATTGGTAGAGAGAATACGACCAATAGAACGCCTTGATACACCTGTTTCCTGCGATACTTTCCTTAATGACTTACGTGGGCTCCCTTCCACATGCCTGCATACCCGTTAGGGTGTACCATTTTTGGGTCATTTTCAAAAAGTCAAGGTCCAGGAGTCTAATGTTGTGCCAAATGATGTCCTAAACACGAATTTTACAGGCATTTTCTAATCCGACAAATTTTGAATCCCCCCACCCCCCCTTGAAATTTTGCACATCCCCTTTTCCTAAAAACCCCATATATCTCAAACACTATCAACTTTATCGAAAAATGTTATAGAATAAAAATGATTTAGAATCAAAAGTTCTATTAGAAAAGTTCATCAAATAAGAAATTTACTTAATTTTGAAAATTTTCATTTATTTTTTAAAAATTTAAATTAAAAAAATTTTTTGCTTGCAGTGCCTTCTTCTTAAATAAGGTGTTACCGCCACCTTTGAAGCATCACCCCAATGCAGCTTCGCGGCGATGGGCTTTCTATTTGCTAGTTATAATGCAAATCATAATTAGTTTTTATTATAACTAGCCTATACAAAGTGAGGACAACCTCAAAACTATATATATATAAAATAAAGCTAAAAATTAACACTTTATCTATAGTTGTGAGGTCCCATCATTTTTTTTTCCTTTATTCAACACTTTCCTCAAAAAAATAAAAAGAAACAAGTTTCCTAATTAGAAATCATTGATATAAGAGCTTTTTAAACATAAAAATAAGAAAAGACAATTTATGGTATATTTAATAACAAAAAAAAATCAGCCTCTTCTAAATTAAAACAATCTCTGCAAATAAAAATACCTAATCTATCTGTTAATGAACTATTCTTTACTGAGTTTCATTCTTTTAAGAGTCTCTTTACTAGGATCAGGAATTAGTCTTCTATTCTCTTCCACAATTTGCAAAAGACCTTGAAATTCTTCTTCATTTTGACATTTGTCATGAAAGTCTTGAACCAGCTTGATTTCTTTCAGCGGTATCATTGACTACTCTAATAGATGAAAGAATGTTTTTTAGTTTGTTGTAGTCATCGACCTCTTCCCATGTTGATGCTGGTTTCTTTATCCATGAGTCTGGTTTTGACCCACAGCATTGAAATAAATGCCATGAAATTGGACCTACTAGCTGATGAAGCTTTGTGTCTTCCTTTAAAATGGGGAAAACAGGTTGCCCACATACATAATTTTCTGGAACTGGATATTTGTTTAAGGATTTTGCGATCTTATTTTTCATCATTACTTAGCGATCCAAAGAAACTCAAAGGGACCACTTCCTCCGTCAAATACCAGTAATGATTGGCAAAAGATTTCAAAGCAGCATTTGCAACTTCCCTATCTTCCTTCTTGTAATTCACCAAATCATGATAAAACTTCAGATCATTAGCTGGACTATCTAGTGAATTAGAACATAAAAGCCAGTATTTTCCATAAATTAATGCATTAAATAGACACATTCTCTTTAATTTCTTAATCAATGATTCATCATATGATGCTTGGTGGGCAAAAGCATACATTTTATTTGTATACAAAATCATTGCCATCCACCTGGCACGGTGCATTGCACCAGGTTTCCGCCAATGCCTGTTTTCTCTGGAAACCTCTCCTAAAAGCATTAAAGTTGTTTCAGCAACTTCCTTATAGTCATCACGTGGAAAGCAGTCAGATTTTCTTAAACATTGGGTCATAAATTCTACACATTCTTCCTTTAGGCCTCTTTGATACCTTGATTTAACATCAAGAACATTGTATGTAGATTTCGTATTAATTTTCTTCCATTTAGACTCGCGAAATTCTTTGAATAACTCAAACTCAGGAGATTTACTTGGGCCAAAAATGGTTTCATACACAGCACACAAAACTCTTTCAGCCACATGATGAGAGCATGCTAACCAAATCAATTTCTTTTGCAAAAGTTCTTCAAGTAACTTACAGGAACCTTTCATCCATCCTGAATTGGATGCAGTGGTATCAAATGATACTCCAAAGACATTTTGCTTCAAGTTCCATTTTTCAATACTTTGAAATACAGAAGTGGCTTGAGACAATCCAGTGGAATCATCTATTATAGAAACTGATAAAAGTTCTTCTACATTTGGGTATCCAGTAACAAGTATTGCAAGGCAGTCTTCTTGTTCTGAACATGATTTAGTAAGCAGCTTGCTATCCCAATGTACTAGGCAGTGATCAGGAGGAGTAAAATCCTTGATGCAAGTTTCATTTTCGTTTTCTTGTCTTTCGAGCGGCTCTTGCAGATGTGGTCCTGGAGAGAGACAGTTTTTCAATATCCTTGCCACACCTAATGGCTACTGCAGCAGCAAAAACAGTCCGTTGTCCAATAGAGAGATTAAGTCTGTCTGCAGTGGAGGAAACCAATGGCGAGGCAAGAATATTTTGGGGGCTGGAAGCATTTGAAGGTCCTGCTGTAGGTTCTGTCGGAAACTCTTCATAGCTGTCTGTCTCAGAACTGGTCGTGCTAGAAAGAAGGGTCTCTGATGTTCTGGCTGTAGCACTCACTTGCTTCACTGATTTATGTTTCTCTTTGCGTTTCTTCTCTTTCTCTAATCTAATGTACTTGCGCTGTACTTTTGATGCATAATCTGCATCTAGCAAACCTAAATATGTTTCTCGTTTTGTTCTTTGATCTTCTAAGAATGAAATATCATATGCTTTCTGAGGCTCAGTTCTCATGCGGTCTTTTTGGATTAATTCAACGGCATTTTGAGAAGAGATGTCAAAAAGGGAATCCATAATTTTCATGAAATTAGAGAGTTCATTTTCAAAGCTTGCTCTTTTTTTGTGCTTGATTAAATTATTATGCATTTCTTCAAGATTTAACAGCATCTTCCTGCCTTTAGGGTTTTTACTAATATCTATAGTAGGAATGCATGCTTTTTGCCATATTATTAGTAGCTTCTGTAGAACTTCATTAACAGTAGAATCTTTTGTAACTTTTGGACCCTTATACTGCATTCTCCGTAAATAAATAAAATGGCTTAGAACATCTTTATTGGATGGTAAAACAATTTTAGATGAACTCATAATATCAGCCTGCAAGCGACCAAGAATAAAGTCATGCTGTTTTGTAGCTGTTTGACTCATTTTTTATTTATTTTTCAAATAAAGCAGTCTGAAAAGAAACAATAAGAGTAAAAACAATGCTTGTTTATTAAAATTCAATGTAAAAAAGGATTTTTAAATTTGGATTATACTCACAATATACTCATAAATAATGTAACTTAAGCACCTTATTTTATATTAATACAATAAGGTGCTCTTGGACAAAAGAAAATGAAAATTTTCAAAATTACGTAAATTTCTATCTTAATGAATTTTTCTAATAGAACGTTTGATTCTAAATCATTTTTATTCTATAACATTTTTTGATAAAGTTGATAGTTTGTTAGATATATGGGGTTTTTAGGAAAAGGGGATGGGCAAAATTTCAAGGGGGGTGGGGGGATTCACCACCCTGTATATATAGGGTCATTCCACATAATGATCATCCTGAGGCTGAAATGTTAAAATTTTCCAAAAAGCAACATATTATACATCATTGGAACTGGGAAAGTGTCTAGATTTCAAATCTTTTTACAGATTTGAGCTATCTTTATTGGTTTTGGAGATCTGATGTTTTATGCGAAGACAAGTTATACAGTAAGCGTTAAGTGCTAAAATTTAAACCTTTAAGTTCCCCAAATTAGTAGAAACCAAAATGTGCTGACTAAATTTTGTTATGGGATTATATAGGTACATACATGTAGTGTGTTATGCACTATCACTATTGTCTTCATGTATCCAATGAAAATATTTATAGGTAGCTTCCCAAAATATTATAGTTATGTTACGAGCGACACTTTTTTGGTTGTTTTTCTTCTCAGGTCATCTGATTTGTAGGAATAAATGAAACCTATTACAATTCCTCTTTTAGTTAGTTGCCAAGTATGTGAACTGGCGGCACTTTGGAAAACATGTTCTTAGTTTATTGTTCTATTTATTTAGGTTAGATCACATTTACAGTGCAGTTACGAGCGACACATTTGGTGTCGCTCTAACTATCGTAGATCATGTTACGAGTGACACCACAATTGTGGTGCCATTATATGCAAGTGTACATAATTATAACATGTTTTGTCTATTTGCAGAGTTTGTGATTCAAGAATTGACTAATTACTAATTACCCAGCAGTGTGTGTGTGTGTGTGTGTGTGTGTTTCACCTGTATTGATGTTTATACATTTTTATTTTTTTTTATTTTTTAATCATTCCGTCGTATGTATTAATATTTTTTCTGTTTTGAAACACAAGAAAGGATTGCCAAAAGAAAATAGACAGCGCAATGTTTAAATAATTAACTCTCTTACTTTTAAGTGATTATATATATATATATATATATAATATATATATATATATATATATTATATATATATAAAGGTAAGGAGAAAGTTGGTCAAATACAATTGTGTTTGTGTGTGTATATATTTTATCTGAACTATTATTTTGGTGGTTATATGCATCATATTTCTTATATTATTTTTTATTTTGTGCAGTAGAAGACAAATTCTATTTATTTTCAATATATTTACAATAATTAATAAACAGAATGAATTTTTTATTGTTAATTTCGGTTTTTATTTAATTCTCTTAAAAGAGAAAGTCTGTATGCTTTGGTAACAAATTAAAATAAATGGTGGTATCTAGCAACTCACCCTAATAATGTATACCTGAACAATTAAAATAAAAAATGGTATCTGGCACCTCACCCTTCCCCTATATAAGACCCGCTTGTCTTCGGAGCATATATATATATAGATATATATATACAGGGTGTCCGAGAATTATCTGTACAGTTTTTGGCTGTTATTAAAAGTCAACCATGAAGTGTAGAAATTCCAGTGTTGTCCCATTTTACAGAGAATCTCATTAAGTTTTTTCTGATACCAAGTTTTGACAAGTTTTTTAGAAATTCCAGTGTGTCCGAAAATTATCTGTACAATTTCATCTTTTAATAAAATTCTTGAAAACACACGTAAAATTCTTAAACAAGATTATTTAGAATCTATTTTCAAAAGTTTCTTTTATTAAAGTAACGTTGTTACAAACATTTGATATGTGCACCATTAGTGATTCGCAAAACATCCAATCGATACTCCAAATGTTGTCATGTACGCTGCAGCATATCCACATCAATTCACTCAATAGCAGCTGTGATTCTTGCTTTTAAATCATCAATGTCTGTCACCCACGTACATTTCTAAAAAACTTGTCAAAACGTGGTATCAGAAAAAACTTAGAGATTCTCTGTAAAATGGGACAACAATGGAATTTCTACACTTCATGGTTGACTTTTAATAACAGCCAAAAACTGTACAGATAATTCTCGGACACCCTGTATATGCCGTAGAATCACAAAATAACACATGATCTTATTAATAAGCAAACAACCACAGGGAAAAAGGAAAGAAACACAAATTCCAAGCACTTTTGTGATATATTCACATTTTCAAGGACAAGAAAGAAATAGACAGAATTTACCAAATAAATGATTTAAATACACAAGCGAAAAATTCCCAATCAGCAACTCAAGTTAAAAACAATAAAACATTCTAAAGATTTTTTCTCAATAGGTAATTTAATCTAAAAGCTACTAAATTATTGAATACATAAGAACTATATAAATGAAATTAGACAATTAACAAGTACAGAAAACAAAAATTATTATAACAGTTATTAGAAAGAGTATTTAATTAAAGCAGGCATTTAAGTGGCAAGAATTTAAGAGAGAGGCTTGGTGCCATCATCGTACAGAATATTCCAATTATCTCCAAAGCAATCTGAAAATTTTTTTCTTTTTCCCCAATAGACAACCTGTTCAAAAGTCTAATAAACTATCAAGTACATAAAGATTATATGAAAGAAAAAAATTACACTTAAAATGTACACACAAGAATGTTAGCAATTCTTCAAAATATTATTTATTTGATTAAGGCAAATCTTTATGGGGCAAGAATGCAGTCAAAAGTAATAGGCCTATGGCAACTAAATTTAAAAACAATAAAACAATCTAAAGATTTTTTCTCAATAGGTAACTTAATTATTGAATACATAAGAACTCTATAAATGAAATTAGACAATTAACATGTATAGAAAACAAAAATTATTATAACGGTTATTAATTAAAGCAGGCAGTAAGTGGCGGGGATTTAACGAAACAAAGGCATGGTGCCATCGTCATATGGAATATTCCTAATATCTACGAATAATCCGGAAAAAACTTTCTCAATAGATAACCTGTTCAAAAATCTAATAAACTATCAAGTCCATAAAGATTATATGAAAGCAAATACAATTAAAATGTACACATAAGAATGTTAACAATTCTTAAAATATTTATTTAATGAAGGCAAACTGTTAAGAGGCAAGAAAGCGGTAAAAAATAATAGGCCTTACATCAACTTTCTAGCAATGTACGAGTAATTTATAAAGCCCAGGGCTAATATTAAGAACAAAATACACATTATTCTTAATCACACTCAATTCAAGTATATTTCTACTAGCAATAGATTTACTAAAACTTAATTTGGAGGCATTTTCCCAGTCAATGGGATGATTAGTATCTTACATGAATGAAAATGGCATTAGATTCCTGGCCGATTCTCATACTGTATTTATGCTGTTTAATACGTAATTCAAGCGTCTTACCAGTTTGACCAATGTAAAATTTATTACATATTTTGCATGGAATTTTATATACACAACCCTGTTCACTTAAAGGGGTTTTTAATCAATGAATTCTTAATTACATATAAATTTCTGAATACAAAGAAAACCTACGAGGTAAAGGACAAGATTCCTTATAACACAAAAAATATTTTAGTGTTACCATTTGGAGAAAATTTCCTTGATCTGCTGAAACTACTGAGGATCTTTAATGTAAATATTGCATTCAGAAATTTAGATGTAATTAAGAATTCATTGATTAAAAACTCCCCTTTAAGTGAACAGGGTTGTGTATATAAAATTCCATGCACAATATGTAATAAATTTTACATTGGTCAAACTGGTAAGACGCTTGAATTACGTATTAAACAGCATAAATACAGTATAAGAATCAGCCAGGAATCTAACGCCATTTTCATTCATGTAAGAGATACTAATCATCCCATTGACTGGGAAAATGCCTCCAAATTAAGTTTTAGTAAATCTATTGCTAGTAGAAATATACTTGAATCGAGTGTGATCAAGAATAATGCGGATTTGGTTCTTAAACTTGTGACGGTTATAAACTAATTTAACTTGCATGATGCCGTTGCAGAAAGCGTTGTGTGTTGGGTAAACTGGTGGTATACGGATTTTAAAGATTATAACGGCAGTCCTATGGCGATTACCGAGAGATCAGTTTGTTTCTTTTGCAATTTAGAGGAGGAAATAGTTGACATAAAACACAGTGTACATGACGTAATGGAAAGACTTGCAATGCTTGATGAGGGCAGGGGTAGGGCTATGGTTGACGAAAGCTGAACCAATACTAACGTTGAAGATGTTAGTAATTTGAAGGGTGAGGTGCGTAACCTAGTTTCTAGTTTAGGTAGCTTATCGGGAAGGTTGGATAGAGTTGAGGAAGGGGTTAAGGTTGGTCCGAGATTAGTAGATGGGGAGGGATTTAGAGAAGATAAGGGTGGTGCTAGGCTGCATACATTAGGTGATAGGAATCCCCTCCCTATTGAGGTTTCGAACCCTTTTGCCCATTTGGAAAGGGACGTGAATGAGGGGGAAACTATTTTAATTGGGGACTCTTTAGTGCACCATATGGACACAGAGTTTGTTGAATGGCATCCAATCAAGAGGAGGAGGGTCTGTCTCCAAGGTGCCAGGGTTGACAGAGTTAGAGATGAAGTGGATAGGTAGGGGGCAATGACTTGTATAGGCCCAATACGAGAGTGCCTGACCTTTTGGAGAGAGATAGGGGGTTAATTAGGTCCTTAAAGGCGAGGTCAGATAGGTCTTTAGTTCTAGGTATTACCCCTAGGCATGGTTTGGGTTTTAGGATTACATCTAAAATGATGTTTTTGAATACTAAATTAGAAGAGATTTATGCTGAGGAAAATGTACCCTTCATAAAGCTGTGGTCCGAATTCAGTGATCCTAGCCTTTTTATAAAAGATAGGGTGCATTTTAATGAAATAGGTAATGCTAGGCTAGGTAGGTTAATTGACAAAAATGTATGAAAGCTGTATAGGTCAAAACCTTCTTTAAACGTTGTGGGTCCAGGGAATGCGGGCCCGACGTGAAAAATAGTTTAAAACGCTGGCCTGTGGTAAAAAATAACTTAAACATCTTTTATTGTAACATGCATAGTATTAGAAATAAATTAAACGAATTTAAGGTGATAATTTATTCCAGGAACTACGATATAGTTGCTATCACTGAAACATGGTTAAATACCGTGACTCGGGACTTGTTGGGAATTTGATGTACCGGGTTTTAAACTCTCTACTAATGATAGGTTACATCGGATTGGTGGCAGTGTTTTGCTGTACATTCGTAATTCCCTTAGGGCTATTGAGGTTAAGATAGATTTTCCTGTGTGGAGGGTGAGCCCTTTCCCCTGGCCTTGATTATTACTTTTTATGTATTAAATTTATTTAGTTTGTGATAAGAATACTATTAAGTTATTTGTTATAGATAGGACTTTCATGGTTCTCTCTTTCTTTCCAGAGATAAAGTACTTGTTTGTTAAAACATTTTAGCAAAAGAAAAAGTACAGGTAGCCCTCAATTTATGCCGGGGTTAGGTTCTTGGGGGGACAGATGCAAATGGAATCAGTGCAAATGGAACCCTTTATATAATGGAGTCAATGGGAAATCACAGGGTTAGGTTCCGGGCACCAAAAATTTTACCTAACCTTTTCAATACTGGAGTATTTAAAGCTCAGAAATAAACTTTTTTAATTAAAAAAAGTGTTTTATTTTTAACCTACATAAATATAATAAAAAATAAATTAATACATAAAACAATTAAATTTTGTACACTTACTTTCACATGTTTGGAGCCCACACGTGGTCTTATAAGCGCCACTGTCAGGCCCCTGCATTGATGTTTTTTGACAGTGGCATAATGCAGAAGTTTTAGTTGGCTTTTGAACAGTGCATGATACATATATGATGCCGATAAATTTTGTTAAAATAAAAGAAATAAAAGTTTTTTAATATACAGGGTGTCCCAGAATTAATTATCTATTTCAATGAAATCGGACAAATTTTTTAAAAACACACTTATTTATGTTTATCATGTTTAATATATTAAAAATATATAAATTTCTAAATTTTTTTCATAATTTTATTTTCATAATTTTTTCATTATCTGGTCCAATGAAAGACCGTCTGAAGTCATAGAATGGCAAAGAGACTCTCCAAAAGTTAATGTGTGGCTTGGAATGACCAAATCCAAAATTTATGGCCCATTCTTCTTTGCGGAAGCAACTGTAACAGGTACCCTCTACCTTGATATGCTTCAGCAGTTTCTCGAACCACAGCTTCTTGATGATGGCATTCTTGATAATGTTGTGTTTCAACAAGATGGAGCACCATAAATTTTGGATTTGGTCATTCCAAGCAACACGTTAACTTTTGGAGAGTCTCTTTGCCATTCTATGACTTCAGACGGTCTTTCATTGGATCAGATAATGAAAAAATTATGAAAATAAAATTATGAAAAAAATTTAGAAATTTATACATTTTTAACACATATTAAACATAATAAACATAAATAAAAGTGTGTTTTTAAAAAATTTGTCTGATTTCATTGAAATAGATAGTTAATTCTGGGACACCCTGTATAATAAATAATGTACTGTACACCAGTGGCGTGCGGTCCATGGAAGCAAGGGAAGCAATGCTTCCCTATTCAAAGAAAGAAGAAAATGCTGTATTATACTTTAAAGTTTAAACAGTTCAATATGTGTTAATAATTTGTACAAAATCATTTTATTATACTATTTATAGCATTTGATTGGTAATCAGGTGGATACATAGTATATACATTGGTTGCCGTTCGTGCAAGAATCTTTAAGAAAGCCAACGCAAAAAATCTCGAGTTGGACAACAATTGACGAAATACATCCTTTTTCCCAATGACTTTCGCTTTTTTTTTACTGTTACAAATTGTTTCTTTCCATTCTAAAAACTCATTTAATGTTTAATAATGTAGTATTTATTGAATACAACAAGTTTCATATATAGTTTTTCTACTAAAAAATTCCATGGCCATGTTAAGCAAAAAAGAATATATATTTATCGTTATTTTATCCTTCCCTATGTCAAAAAGGAAGCAATTTAGATTTCACTGTCCAGATCTTATAGTTAATTTTCTTGAAATATCTGGCAACTTAACGTGCTGTCTGCTGTCATTCTCTCATTTAAAGCGAATACGTACATAACTACGCTAGAAATGCGCAAGGGGAAGAAAGGCTTGCAAGTTTAGCTTTAATCTCA
Organism: Bathynomus jamesi; assembly: GCA_023014485.1. Taxonomy (NCBI): domain Eukaryota; kingdom Metazoa; phylum Arthropoda; class Malacostraca; order Isopoda; family Cirolanidae; genus Bathynomus; species Bathynomus jamesi. Next base: position 329,730 of record JAJOZX010001834.1, on the reverse strand, counting down.
ATTGAGAAAAAGCTTCTTAAGGATATGAAAACTGATGCCTTTTACGAAGAAATAATAGATATACTGTATTTAATAAAAAAGAAAGAAGAATAGAATTAACCTATAAGTAAAGTAAGTAGATGATTATGTGTGTTGTTTTTATTATATACAAGTATTTTAAAGTTTTAGTTTTATTTTATATAATCTTTGTTGTTTTTGCTTGAATTGCTTCCCCTTGACGAAAAATCACCGTACGCCACTGCTGTACACTACTGTATAATAAAATACTGTATATAATACAGTACCATAATAATAAGAAATTATAAATACAGTACAGTACTAGCTGTACAGCACTTATACAGTGTATATATATATATATTGTATATACAGTTTATATATACAGTAGTTACATATTTTTACCATTTTTGACGATTTTAAATTTTTAATTTATAAAAAAATTGCAAAAATAAATATTCATTGCCTTGTGGATAGTGACTGGCACTATTGCAAATTGGACCAGCGCAAAACGAGGGCTACCTGTACTTGTTTGTTAAAACATTTTAGCAAAAGAAGTAGTACTTGTTTGTTAAAACATTTTAGCAAAAGAAAAAGTATTTGTTTGTTAAAACATTTTAGCAAAAGAAAAAGTATTTGTTTGTTAAAACATTTTAGCAAAAGAAAAAGTATTTGTTTGTTAAAACATTTTAGCAAAAGAAAAAGTATTTGTTTGTTAAAACATTTTAGCAAAAGAAAAAGTATTTGTTTGTTAAAACATTTTAGCAAAAGAAAAAGTATTTGTTTGTTAAAACATTTTAGCAAAAGAAAAAGTATTTGTTTGTTAAAACATTTTAGCAAAAGAAAAAGTATTTGTTTGTTAAAACATTTTAGCAAAAGAAAAAGTATTTGTTTGTTAAAACATTTTAGCAAAAGAAAAAGTATTTGTTTGTTAAAACATTTTAGCAAAAGAAAAAGTATTTGTTTGTTAAAACATTTTAGCAAAAGAAAAGTATTTGTTTGTTAAAACATTTTAGCAAAAGAAAAGTATTTGTTTGTTAAAACATTTTAGCAAAAGAAAAAGTATTTGTTTGTTAAAACATTTTAGCAAAAGAAAAAGTATTTGTTTGTTAAAACATTTTAGCAAAAGAAAAAGTATTTGTTTGTTAAAACATTTTAGCAAAAGAAAAAGTATTTGTTTGTTAAAACATTTTAGCAAAAGAAAAAGTATTTGTTTGTTAAAACATTTTAGCAAAAGAAAAAGTATTTGTTTGTTAAAACATGTTAGCAAAGAATTTTAGACCTGTTAAAATAATATACTCTAAGTTGTAAGATAAAGAACTCAGCTGGATCTATATTTATAAACTTGAAAGTAATTCTCAAAGCCCAAGAAAAGCAAGATCAAGAGGAAATTGCTGAAAACCCTACTACCATAGATCATGAGGATAGAGAGTGCTTTTCACTGTATGCATGGAATGGACAAATCAGAAGTTTGGACCAGCTGACTGTGATAATGAGATCTCTTGGAATGAGCCCCATTATATCTGAACTTAAAAAAATACTTAAAGACAAAGAAGAATAAAGAACTTTTGTTAAAACATTTTAGCAAAGCCTTGGTTTATTTGCTTGTGGGACTTATCCACCTATCCGTGAATATTGTTTATAAAAATTAATATTTGAAGTAAAATTACATGAAAGGTGATCCTTGTCAGAGAGAAGCTTGTGATATTCAGCAGAAGTGTTTACAAGCTAATAAATTCCAAGAATCGGCATGTGTCAAAACTTGGTGTTTTTTGAGAAAGTGCTGTGAGAAGTGGGGAAAACAAACTGGTGTTTGTGGAGGTGTCAAAACTGAATCAAATGTTAAAACAGAAAATAAATAGTAGAATATTTATAAGAGGAATAAAGTACTTGTTTGTTAAAACATTTTAGCAAAGTGAAGTTCTCTTAAATACTAAAAGAGTGATCTGAGCTCTGAAGCAATTGTATGCAGAGCATAAATCTAAAATTGGATGAAGGAAAGCATCTCATTTCTCCTTGACAATGTTCAGTGGAGACTGAAGAAGCTCAGAAATTAAGATTTCAAGTTGAACTTGAGTTTGCTCAGTGCTTAGCAAATCCCAATTACTTAATTTATCTGGCCCAGAGGAGGTTATTTTAAGGAACCAAACTTTATCAGCTATCTCAAGTATCCCATGTGTCTTTATTTTCCTAGATTTATTGCAACACAAAAATTTCCAGAAAGAAATTGTGAATGGCCAATGCTGTGTGAGAAACTTGGTGGTACAAGCCAGCAGTTGTAGAATCGAAGGTCTGGGTGATGAGCCTGGATCCAACAACCCTTCAGGGTGGGCAGCCTGGTTGTGTGAAGGCCCTAAAGAAAAAATTTCTATATTTTGTCTGGCGTGGCCATTAGGTTAACCAATCCCACCACATAAAATAAGTGGCGCTTGAACCAGGGACCTCCACTCAGAAAAGTAGGTTGTTTCTGGGGCATTCCAGGCGAGATCACCCAATGCATGTCACCACTCCAACTCGGATTTTGATGAAAATTGACATATGGGGTTCTTCCGGGTGCTGATTTCACTGGTCAAAAAAAAGTTCTATGACCCATAGTTTTTGAGATATGGGCCTTGGGGCCCCACTTTACCACCTAACTTTAATGGGTAATAACTCCCAAACATCTTACTGTAGACCTATAAAACTATACATTCTTAGAATCAGCATGAAGAAATCTATTAAATGATACCACATTCAAATGTGTAGAACAACAATAATTAAAATTTCCCCCCCTTTTTTATTTTTGACCCCCACCCCCCCTAGGCAGTGAAATCCAAAAAACAATTTTCATTTATTAAACTTCCATTAATTGTTAAAAGATACAAACAATAAAAGACGTGGGTGTCAAGTTGCAAGATATTTTAAAAATTATTGAAAAAATATGTACATTGTGAAATTTTTACATTTTTACGCCTGCAGACTAAAATAAAGAACTACAAATGATATATTCACATGGATGAAAATAAACAGCAAAAATACAAATTGAACACACACATTACATCAAGTTGATTCATAATTACATGAGTTTTTTCAACTCATTTTCTGGGAAAACATATTGAATACGCATTGTTCCTGCCTTTAAAGTTGGTGTGCTTAATAAACCTAAAATTTTATCTCTTGATATGTGGCATGTATCTCTAATTTGTGGAAAGTAATAGTAAACACTATATCCTGATGGGTGCAAAAAGCTAACCTCAAAGTCATCAAATTCCTCATTATAGGAATGTACAAATCCCAACCATTTCTGATTAGTGTAAGTACAAACTATGTACTCTCCTATTTTCAGATTAACTTCAACATTATCTTCACCCAGAAAAGTTTTGCTTATAATCCTCACCTCACCAACTTCATCAGAAGATAATTCAAATGTTTTTGTTATTTGCATTAATAGGTACAAATCTGTGGAATTTGTGTGTTCCTGTTAGCCGCATGCTTTTTTCATATCTGTCACTTAAAAATTTTTCCATAGCTTCAATTTCTTCAGAATTTATTAAAAAAAAATTTATGCTGTCACTTATATTGTTTGAATAAAATTCAAACATGGCTTCTGGTGTTAATATTTGATTTGTGAATGTTCTCTGCATACTCGCTCTGGCTACAGATCTTTTCATTGTACCCCCAATCCCATCACAAGCGCTCTTACCATGGCTTGTGGCAAAGAAATGCCACTCATGTTCCAGCCCAAAATCTTCATGTTTATAAATGTTAAAGTTGAAATGATTTTTATATTGTCCTGTACATCCATCAGTAAAATAATGTAATTTTTTGATATGAAGGTGGGATTTTCTAATAATAGGTATGAGTGTATTTAAAAAAGTGTAAACCATTGTAGTGTTATGTTTTGTATTTGGAGATAAGAAGCAATAATTTGAATGTTTTGTTTCATTACTTCTGGTTCCTTATAATATAACACAAAGGGATGCACTGTGCATTGGGTATTTTCCCAATGAAAACGTTGGGCTGCATTCTGTACTACAAATGAGTAGTTTTCTGAAAAGTCACCAAGAACTACAGCTGTATGGCTATTTAAATTATACTTCAAGTTTTTTAGAAATGCACTCTGATTCTTTGCTATAAAGTGATGACATGTCAATTTGACAATTTTTGTGCTTAATGAATTTATAAAATCATCTACAGATTGTTTTTTCAACCATATTGCATTGATCTGTAGTAACCCATTGTTTATACTTTATTTCCTCACATTCATGATCATTAACACTTTGAAAAGTGAGCAAAAAATTCTTAATACCTTGTTCTTTTGGACAGAGATTACATATTTGCATCATGCAATTCCTGTTGCTGACATCACACACTGCTTTCTCCATAAGAGTTTTGTATTCCAACCCTTTGACACCCAAAGCTGAGAAATGTATTTTGGCATTCTGGTGGTATGTACAATAATGTACATACACACACAGAATGGGTACCAGCAGCTCCAGCTAAAACACAATGTCTGGGGCGAAGGCTGGCAAAACTAGAGAAGCCAATTTGGGGACTATCTGGATTATTTTTATAGACTAAAAACTTCTTTCAGATTCATTAACACCAGTCTTTTCTGCACAGATTCTTTATACCCACTTTCATTTCTGATACTCTGGCAGTCTTTTGTACCTGGGCACAAATGACTAATTTCATCTGATTCAAAAAATTTCTGAACAGAATCTTTAGTACCTTTAGTTATTACTTTTCCTTTTGACATGGGTTCAATTTCAGGAATAACTCCGTCTTTGTTTTATATTTCTGCTTTTCTTAACTAAATATTCAGTTGTCTGAAATAGATTTATAATTTTTGATATGGTAAATGGAGATAATGTCAATATTTTGAGTTTCCTCTCATAACTGTCAGTAGAATGGAAAGCTTCAACCAGTTCATTCATGAGATGAATCATTGACCTGAAACAAATTCATGAATGTATAATAGCTATAAACAAAACATTACATGTGCATATTAAATTTTTTGGATTATAATATTGATTTCAAGTGTAACAAAATGAGCATTCTTTGAGATAGTCAAATTAAACCAAAAATTATTTTGTGACCAAATGAATTCCAAATGATTTAATGGGTACATTGATTTCCATTCTTTAGGGAATTGTGCTTCTAGTTTCTACTATCAAAGGTGAATACCTACATATTGTTTTTATGCTTCAGTTTTAGTTTAGGTATATTCCTACTTAATAATAGTGTATCATTTTAAAATTCATACCTTTTGAGTTTCATGATCCAACTTTGTAGCTTTTAATGGGCTTGGGATCTCAATTTCTAAACTTGTTTCTAGCTTTCATTTTAAAGAACGACGTGCTTTTTCTATTGTTTGAATAGAATAGCTTTTGCTTCTTTTCTTGAGGAACCCAAACCATCTGAAACTTTTGAATTAATAAATATTTGACTCCATTTGATATATATATATTTTTTTTTTTTTTAGCTCGGGAAGAACTGATTCGCCTCTATTTAAAAGGGCATATCTCGGTGGAAAAAGTGAGAGGAAAGACAGGAAAAAGAAAGGGTGTGGGGACTGTTGAAGTGGAAAAACACCAAGGATGACAAGGACTGCAGGGTTGAGCCCCATCATCCTTGGGTGCTTGGGGGGGGGTCAAAAATAAAAAAAGGGGGAAAATTTTCATTATTGTTCTACACATTTGAATGTGGTATCATTTAATAGATCTCTTCATGCTGATTCTAAAAATGTATAGTTTTATAGGTCTACAAGATGATGTTTAGGAGTTATTGCCTATTAAAGTCAGGTGGTAAAGTGGGGCCCCCAAGATTTTGTGGGCCCATATCTCAAAAACTATGGGTCATAGAACTTTTTTATTTCAACCAGTGAAATCAGCACCCAGAAGAACCCCATATGTCAATTTTCATTAAAATCCTGGTTGGAGTGGTGACAAATTTTTTAATTTGTGGGTGATTTGTCCTGGAATGGCCCAGTACAACCATGACACCTCAATCCTCTCATTCATCAGGCTATGTTTCTTAACAAATAATGTCTTTGTACATCAGCGTGTTATACCACTTTCAGTAGTTGAAGAGTTACTCAAGTCGCTGTCATAATTTCGGCAATCTGATGTTCCCCGCTCTATCCAGAACTCTCTAAAGTCATCAGTCAGCACTTGTGGCCACAAACCAATGTCATTAGTTGCATGTCCTGAAGCTGGTGGGCCTGCTGAATGCACTGATGTAGATGGGTCTTCTGAAGACGCAGCTGCTGATATAGCAGAGGCAACTGGTGGGCCTGCTGAAGGGGTTGACGTAAATGAGTCTCCTGAAAATGCAGCTGCTGGGCTTGCTGAATGCACTGACATAGACGCGTCTTCTGAAAACCCAGCTACTGAAGTAGTGGAGGCAGCTGGTGGGCCTGCTGAAGGGGCTGACTTAGTTGCTGATGATTTAATCCAATTAGTCAGTTTTGGCACCATCGCAAGAAACTCTTCTCTGCGCTTCTTATCCTTACGCTTTTCACTACCGGGTTTATATTTCCTCCTTTGATCCCGGTCATAGCTCATTCCATGTTGTACATATTACAATGCCAACAATAAGAACATAAATCATGAATCTGCAACAGAAACAAGAAGTAAGTTAGTAACAACATTAGGAATGAGTAACACTAACAAGAACAACAAATTAAACACCATCAAAGCGGATATTAGAATGCCTGATACCATGCCACCTGCTGGAAAAAGTAAAACTCGTCGCAGATGGCAAATACGTGACATTTAATTTTTTTCAATTGAAATTTGCAGGGCCCATCGGGTGCATGGCCTTGGACATTTGCCCGGTGCGCCACCCTCTAAATGTGGCTCTGCTCTGACTCTGACCACTAGAATAGTAGATAAGGCATCATGGACATCCAGTTCCTAGTCATTTTCATAGCAATGCTTATGTAATTGTCTTAGGTTTTTCTTACTTGATATTAGAGAGTTATTTTTTGAATCTCAGGAAAAATTACTTATTTTGGTTAGGCTAAGGCCTCAGTTTAAATGTTAAGGGTGGTACATTGTTATTTAGTGTTTTCAATACCTATTTAGTACAGTGCCCGCGAAAAGTATCCGATCACCCTTGAAATTTGTATTTTTTACATAAAAAACAATGTTTAAATGTATACTAACCTTATATTAGTATTTTGTCATCTGTCCTTTGGTTTGGATGACTTGTTCTAGACATTTTGGCATGGATTTAATCAAGTTTTGACAAACTTCCACTGATATTTCCTTGCACCATACCTTTTTGATGGCCTCTTGTAATTTTTCGACTGAGCCAGTGCCGTGGCATTCAACCTTATTTTTTATTATTAGCCACAGATTTTCTATCGGATTGAGATCTGGACTATTACCAGGCCAATCCAAAATATAAAATTTATTGTCAGTAATCCATTTTGTCACTATTTTGGCCCTGTGACATGGTGCACCATCATGCATGTATGTTTTTGTCCTTTGGATTGCCATTGCCATTGGAAGTTTATCCTGTAGCATTGCTAAATACCGTGCACCATTCATAGTTGTGTTCTTCGGAAGAAAATATAAGTTTCCACGCCCATAGTAACCGAAACAACCCCAAACCATCACACTTGGAGGGTGTTTCATTGTCTTTAGGGTGTATTTAGGGTCCATCCTATTTGAGCCAATAGGCCGGAACCTTTTTTGGACAACTTCTGAATGTCAAAAATGTCGACTCATCGCTAAATAAAACCTTCTTCCAGTCATCAACAGTCCAATGAATGTATTTTTTACAAAATGCGACACGTTTTTTACGCATTTTTTCATTAATGAACGGTTTCTTAGCAGCATGGCGAGATGGTAATCCGAGTTCTTTTTGGAGCCGCTCCTGGATAGTTCGTTCAGAAACACCAGATAACAAATTATTCATATTAAATTTTATTTCTTTCGCAGTTATTGTTGGGTTTTTCAATACTAAACGTTTCATAAGTTTGTCTGTTCGCGAATTTGTTTTTCTCGGTCTGCCAGATCGTTTTTTAGGGACTGGCGTGGTTAGGCCACCATTGTTCTTAGCCCGTGAAACCCATAAATTAACGGTACTTTGGGATATGTTTAATTCCTTAGCTATCTGTCTCTGTGATTTCCCACATGCATGCAAAGCAACAATAGCACCTCGACAATCACTCTTAAGTTGTTTTTTAGCACACATTATATATTTTTATTTACACCACTTTCTGTAAAAAAAAAAAAATATCAAGAAATTTACACAAACAGTGAAATCTGACAAATTTGAGACACAGCCACCCGCAACGAAGGCTACCAGAACACTAATTTGAGAATGCGTTGGATAGCTCTCATATCAGCGAGCAACCTCAAAGTTACCAGATGTCGCTAGAACAAATAGAAAGTGAATTACGTGTCTCTGAATATTAAGGGAAAATATTGTATTTTCTTGAGTGATCGGATACTTTTCGCGAGCACTGTATATCCAAGAGTAGCATATCAGTCATTATGAAAGTTAATTGCATTACATTGATGAATTTAAAAAACTTGTTTTATTTTCATCTAAAAGGTCCTCATTATATTTTTATCCTTTATCAGATAACATTATGTGTTTGAAACTAATTGGCAGTAAGTTGCTGAAAATATTTATATCTTGATTTGAAAGTACTAAAAAAGGTTTTCAAGTATTAGAATTTGCAAAATATTGAAAAAACCCAAACTGTATAGGGTTTTTTCAGACTGGGCTTTTTCAAAAAAACCATTGGACCCAATCGTGCCAACCCTGAAAGAAATAGCCAGGAAACTTTGTATTTTGACTCAAGCAGTTTTTTGAAGGAAAAAATAGAGGGATTTGTGTTGAGTGTAAAAGGAAAATATGGTAGATGAAGTATCATTACACCAAGAATTGACAGAAAAATAATAAGAATTTATATTAACGCCAAAAGAGCCTGTGCTAAGAAGCTGATAAACCTTTTAGCAGTTGAAAATATCAGCATAAGCCACAAAACAGTGAATACAAGACTTCGAGGCAGGATTGAATGCCTATTGTCCTCAGAAGAAAACATACCCAGTGGATATCGAGTTTTAATATGCTTGAGCTCAACATTATCTGTGAACTTCAGATGATTGGGAGAAAGCAAGATAAAGAGTTGTGGTTATTAAATCATAAATAAGATACTTGAAACACACTAAATCTTTAAATGAAGAAATAAAGTGAATGTTTCAAAATATACAATAATTCAGGCTTAGTAGGCTTCACCACTATTCCACCATTTGTAAAAATTAACAAGCATTCTCAGTGTTGTCATTGTAATTTACAAGTTGTGTTTTATGAACTGACTGTAGCAGTGGCAGACAATTATGCTCAGACTGTTGGAAAATGAGTCTGGCAAGAATTTAGTCCAAATTGACATAAAAAGACCCTAAAGTTTCCTCATAAAATAATGGTGTGGGGACCCATTTCAGTCCATGGAACTAGTTAGTTGCACATTGTTAGAGGAACAGTGGCTCAGTTACGGAGCATATAAAAGTACTGAATGAATACAGTGGACCCCCGATTTGAGTACGCATCGATTTGAGTACGCTCGTCCATAGGCTCCTATTGACTCGACTTGAGTAGAAAACTCAATTTGAGTATGCCAGCCGGCTTGTTTGAGGACAAGGTCATGAGCTACTTTAAGTCATTCATAGCAAACAGGCAGAAGCAACAGAAAATTGATGCTTATTTCAAGCCCTCAAGTCCCCAACCCTCTACCTCTTCCATGTCATTAGCTGTGGGCCTAAGAATGCCTAGCCCTGATGAGTTACCAGACATCATCATGGAAGGAGACTCTCCCTCCAAGCAATAATTCCTCCCCTCCATTCCTCATCTGGAACTTCCAGCACATCAAGCAAGACTCCTACAGGATTATTCTATTTTGTCTATATTGTATGGTATGTATTTTGTATTCTATTCTGTCTATTTTTAATACAATTACTAAATTTCGTAGGCCAATTTCTATAGAAAAAGTAGGGGTGGGGTGAAATTTTTGGGTTTTGGAACGAATTAATTAATTCCCATAGGCTATTAAGTTTGATTTGAGTACATTTCGAATTGAGTACGCCATGCTGAAACGGATTACGTACTCAAATTGGGGGTCCACTGTATTTACTACTTCAAGGGACTGGTATGGATATAGGCCATGGATCTTCCAACAGGACTCAGCCCAGTGTCACACTGTAAGATCAGTTAAGACCTGGTTTGCAGAAAATGGGCTTGTAATTCTCCAGGCATGAGCCTGACTGAAAATTTATGGACTGTTTTGAAGGATGAAATTCATCAAGTAATAATAACTAACAAGACTGAACTGATTGTTTGCCTCATAAAAGTGTGGTTTCATTCTGAGAACATCCACACTTCATGTAAATCTTTGATACATGACATGCCAACATGCGTGAAAGCTCACAAATTGGTGTAAGGAGGGCAAACACATTACTAGTTGATGTCAAGTATGCTATTGTATCAAATGTTAAAATAATTATGTATAAATAAACGTATTTGAACTTAACACATCTTTCATCCAGAAAATACAGACATTTTATGAAATAATATTATGGTCAACACTGAAAATTCCTATGATGCGTGACTTTTGCAGCACCCTCTATATATATACAGGGTGGGCCGAAAGTCTGGATCCATAGGAAAATATTTATTTTAATACATAAATTACAACAAATGGTAAATACTTCAAATGAATATCAACTTTCTCGTAAATGTGTATCCGTGATACTGTACAGTAGTTCGTACTCCAGTATAAATACTCAAATACTCTTTTTATTTCAGCCCAGAAATGGCTTCGAATCTAACAACAGAAGACTGGGTAGAACTTGTGCTCATGTACGCAAGACAGGGTGCTACACACAGAGAAGTTGCTACTGAATTCAATAGAAATCATCCTGATAAGCATCCAGTAACACATGCGACTGTTGGCAAGTTGTTTAAACGTTTCAAAGAAACAGGAAGTGTACATGATCGATGGCGTTCTGGTCGTCCAAAAACTGCAACTGATGAAAATACCTCTGCAATGGTATGTGAAACTTTAACGAATAGTCCAGTAAAGTCAACAAGAAGATTATCAAATGAAACATGCATCTCGAGAACTTCAATTCAAAGAATTATTAAAAATCATAAATTCCATCCCTAAGTGTCTCGATGTCAGAGGCCGCCAATTTGAGCATTTGTTATAATTTGTTGTTTATACTGGAGTACGAACCACTGTGCAGTATCACGGATACGCATTTACGAGTTAAAGTTGATAGGTATTCATTTTAAGTATTTACCATTTGTTGTAATTTATGTATTAAAATAAATATTTTCCTATGGATCCAGACTTTCGGCCCACCCTGTATATAGTGGACCCTCGTTTAACAAAAGGATCTTTTAGCTAGATCTTTCGTTTGGGAGTTTTTTACAGTTGAGGACCAGGCTGATGAGACTGCTGAGTGTCAGCTGTGTTACAAGGGTATAAGGAGGGGACCAAGAGGTTGTCCCCCTAAGCCAGGGGTGGGCAACCCTGTCACCAATCGCCACAAGTGGCAAATTGGCCATGAGAGTGTGGCGAATTTGAGTTTGCCATGTTTTGGCTCTAACAATAAAATGTAACAAACCCTTTTCTTGACAGTGTACTGGTTGCAACTTAACATTTTTTATTCCACTCTCTGACTGACTCATTGATGCAATGCTACCAGCTGATACTCTCCACCACAGTTTGAGTCAGTCATGGTTGAGCCCATGAGTGGGTGCGGTTGCTTCTATTTCGAGTGCTATTTTCACATTTTTCCCTGCTTCAGTCACTAACAATGTTTTCTGAATTGTTGCGATTAATTTTTCCATTTTCACCGTAAAGATGGATAAGTGGATTATTTGAAAATGAAGTGAACCAGCAGCAAATGATAATGCTGAGTTGAGTAATGTAGACAAACTCATTGATTCGGAAGTTAGTGCTAAAAAGAGAAAGACAAGAGAATGGAAGAATGTGACACGAAAATTTCAAGAAAGCTGGGAGCTGAAATTTGTAGTGATGCAAGTAAATGAAAAGCCAATGTGCCTTCTGTGCAAAAGAGTTTTCAGTGAGAATAAGGCAGACAGTTTGAAGAAACACTTTAGCAATATACACAGTGAATTTGACAATAAATTTGCTGTTGAAGATCGAAGTTGTATTAGTGAAATTGCCTGTCTGAAATCACACTTTCATAATCAGAAGGCCAGCCTGAAGCAGTTTCTTTCATAGACAGAACTGGTGACATTAGTTAGCTATAAAGTAGCCTGGATTTTGGCTCAGAAAAAGAAACCATTTTCTGATGTTGAGATAGTAAAAGAAATTGTGATCACAGTGATGGAAACTCTGTTGGAGAATTACGATTCGAAGATGAAGAATGATATCCTGCAAAAAGTGCAGAATAGTGGTTCGCAGAATGCTAGAATTATCGAAAAACGTCGAAGAGCAACTGCTTGAACAATTGAAAGACTGTGTTTTTCCTTGGCGCTAGATGAGTCAACTGATCTTACTGACATGGCGCAGTTAATATTTTGGGTTCGGTATGTGCTCCCCACTCTTAAAATTCGTGAAGTAATGCTTGTGCTTTGTGGACTGTGAGGTCAAACATGTGGAAAAGATGTACTCAAAAAATTTCTTGAAACTTCAAAAAAATGTGACCTGGATCTGAAAAAACTAATTTCTGTTACAACGGATGGTGCACCCGCCATGATTGGACATAAGTCAGGATTTGTTTCTCTTTTGAAGCAGTATTTGAATGAAAATGATGTGAAAACCATGTTGCCCTCCTTCCATTGCATTCTGCATCAGGAGAATTTGTGTGCTCAAATCCCCAGAACTGACACATTGAAAAATTTGATGGATATGGTTGTGAAAATCATGAATTACATCCGAAGTGGAAGTTCCCTCATCCATTGACAGTTTGTTGAGGCTTTGAAAGAATGTGGTGACTGTGATTTCAAAGATTTTACTGACTTTGCGAATATGAGTTGGCTGAGCAGAGGAAAAGTACTGGAACAATTTACCTCTTTGCTTCCTCAAATTTGAGATTTTCTTGAGAAACGTCAGATCAAAAAATTTTCTGACATTGAAAGCCCTTCATGGTAGTGTGATTTACATTTTCTGTGCGATATGATGGCTCACCTGAATGATTTGAACATGAAGCTCCAGGGAAAGGGAAAAATAATAAGCGAGCAGGCACAGCATATTCAAGAATTCAAGTCAAAACTGAACCTTCTTCTGTCAAATTCAGGAGGATGATTTGACACATTTTGCAAACCTGATTAGATTTTTAGAAAATAATGAGGAGTATGGTCTACTTGATGTGAAGCGGCAGTTCTATGTAAGCTGGATGAAAAATCTGTCTCAAAAATTTGAATCACGCTTTTCTGATTTCAACAACTTCAAATTAGCATTTCAGTTCTGGCGTGATCCATTTCAATTTGATATTGCAAATTCAAACAAAGAAATTACAACTCTTCTGTCTTTGGACAAATGTGGGTTTGAAGATGAGTTGCTTGCTCTGTGCAGTATGGAACACATGAAAGTTTGGCAGAATTCTTCTGTCACAGAAATGTGGGAATCTATTCTGACTGACAAGGATCTCCCAACTCTGAAATTAGGCATTTCGAAATTATTATCTATGTTTGAGTCAATGTGGGTGTGTGAATCGACATTCTCTATGATACGATTCATCAAGTCAAAATACAGATCTCGAATTGTTGATATCAATTTAGAGGCGGAGCTAAGATGCGCATTGAGTTCAGATATTCAGCCAACATATTTTAGACTTGTCAAACAAAAGGATTGTGAAATTTTGCATTAAATTTTCTCATTTTTTTCATCATTTGTGTATAAGTCAGTCATGAGTAGTCAAAATGCACATGTTTTGAATAAACTTGTTTAAACAGTTTTTCATTTTATATTTCGATTTATCAACCTAGCTTCTCAATTTATGCATGGTGTGGCAAATTTTACTTTTCATTCACCGCACCTGTGGCTACATTGAAGAAAAGGTTGCCCACCCCCTGCCCTAAGCTATTTAGCACCACTCCATTACACAAATGTATGAAGGCAAAGCATCTTCAGGAATATGAACAAAAGAAGGCTACAACAGCTGAAACAAGCAGAAAGACTAGTTCATCTGATTCTGAACCACCACCCAAGCAGAGAAAACTTGTAGCCATGGAACGCCAAATGTCTCTAGAAGAAAGCTTTAATCAGAAAAAAATATGGGATATCAATGACCACCGTGCTGTTGCTGTACATTAGAAAGTGATGACGATGATTGCCATTGACAACCAGCCTTTCACCATAGCTAAAGATCAAGGTTTCATCGAACTTCTTGCCCATCTTCAATCCAGGTATATGCTTCCTAGTCGAAGATACTTTACGGATGTTATGCTTCCCCAGGTGTATGAAGACATGAAAAACAAAATCATAATGAACTGGACCTAGAAAATGCTCCTCACATATCATTCACATATCATTCACATCTGATATTTGGACTACTACTCACTCTGTAGAATCATTTATATCATTAACTGGTCATTGGAACAGTGAGGAGTTCCAGCGATAGAATGCTGTACTTTTTGCTAAGCACTTTCCTGGATCCCACACAGGCAGGTCCGGCACCAGCCTATTTGGCACCCTTAGCAGGACTGCAGCTGGCGCCCCCACCCGCCTCCCACTTCACGATTGGGTTTGCCCACAAAGTAATCAAGGTACCATATTGAAGAAACTATTTGCCTTACACTGATCTATTTTAATTTGCTAATACATACATTTATTATAAAATTATAAAATCATTTCACAGTTCAAGAAAGTGTCATGACCAATCAAAACAGCAAGTAAAGCGAGGCATATGTAGTAACAAATCAGAACGCTCAAAAGTGCTAAAATATGCGTGCAAAAAGGACATATCTACTGTTTTTTCCAAGCAAGAAGGGCATATATCACATAAAAACAGTTATTCGCTTATTGGCGACTCCCGGAACTCATATTAAGCCGTAAATAAGCTGAGTCGCTTATTGACGACTCCCGTCTGTGCACGCAACATTTTGAAATCGCTTATTTACGACTCCCGTCCCTAAAGGGTTAAAGGTCGTGATAGTGAAAGTTCTATAATGACCCAATAAGATGAATAAGTTAATTATGTAAATATCAGTCAAGCTAAACTGGTGTACATACGTCGTACAACCTTTCATCATTTGTCTATGCTTCTCATTCCTTCATTATTTTTTTCATGTTGTTCTTACATAATACTATCAGACGTGCACAGGGCGGGAGGCGCTGGTGCCCCCCAGATCTTTGGCGCCCTTAGCATTTACTAACCTCGCCTAATGGAAGCGGCAGCCCTGCACACGGGAGAAAACATTGAGCGTATGATTCATTCTATGATGACTCAGTGGGGAATTAAGGATGAGAGACAACATATCCTAGTTCATGATGGAGCTGTTAATATGGCTTCAGGTGCATGCATGGCAGAAATAGACAGTGTGCACTGCTTCCTTCACTTGCTTAATCTTGTTGTGAAAGACGCAATTTTCAGTCAGAAAGCAGTCACTGATATTTATGCAAAAATTTGCTGTATCAGTACCCATTTCAATCATTCAAGTGTTGGCCATGAGCTGAAGAAAATTCAAACTGAAATGGGAATCAAAACCCCACTGTTCCCTGTACAGGATGTGAGTACCCACTGGAACAGCACATATCTTATGCTTGAATGGGGGTTGACACTAGAGATGCACCGAATATTCGGTAACTATTTAGTATTCAGATTTTTCTGAATATTTGGTATTCAGCCTTTTTGCCAAATATTCAGTACCAAATGGCGTTTTTTTATATTTATTTCCCTTTTCTAATAAAGGCATTTCATCACCACCATGTGACTTGTCAGGCTACTTATATGGCTATAGCTATGCCTTTATGGCTTTTTTATTCAACTTTATTAACAAAATCAAATCAAATAACCAAATATGGTAAACGAAATGAGAAAAAAATACACCGATGATTCAGTATTCAAAATTGTATATAGGAAGGTTGTAGTGCAGAAACATAAGCTTTTCTCTATTTTCTGGATTTAATCTGTTTCACTTAGCTTCGTAGATATTTCCACCTGTACTGAAAAGTCTCACTTTCCACTGATGAGGAGGGAGCTGAAAGATATTTGAGAGCGAGCTTCTGCAAATTCTTGAAACCTGCTTTATTCTGCCTCCATCATCCTTGAGGATCTTTTGATCTTTCCAAAAGAGGTAAAGACAAATAGGTGTCAACTTCTTTGCCAATGGCAAGTCTTTTAGAATTAGTTTTAGGACTCCTAATATTTGATGTAGAGGGTGCAGAGCTTGCATCAGTGTCTTCATCTACCTTTTCACTAGAATGACTAGATTTTGCCAACTCTAAGAAACAATCATTTAAACTGAAATATTTGGAAAATCCAGGAAATGTTTTACTAATCTCTGAAGGTGAATCAGTGTCAGATGACAGGGCTAGGGCTTCGCGTAGATTGTTTTTCAATGCTCTCAATGAGCCACTCTTTCATTTCATCAATTTTGCTCTTCTGAAATTGTAATTTAAATCTTGGATCTAAAAATGTAGTTATGCACAGCATTTCGTTGGTTAGGTAGCATTCAAATCTTGTCTTAGTTCTTAGTTGATTTAAGTAATTCTTCAAGCATTGTTAAAATGCCACTGAAGTTGCTCGATTCATTTTGGTCCATGCTACCAACTAAAAATTACAACTAAAAAAAAAAAAAACGAGTATTCAGCTTATTGAAGACAATTATTCCTATTTAACATGCTGAATATTCAGTTTTAATAAGCAAGCCGAACAGTCAGTTTTTAACAGGCCGAATACTTGGTAGGCAAAAAATGCTATTCAGGCCAAATATTTGGTATTTGCCAAGTAGTAGGCAGCCGAATATTTGGTATTCGGCTAAACTGCTATTTGGTGCACCACTAGTTGACACTAAACAGACAGATCCTGGTTTACACAGCTAGTTTTGGACATGATGTTCCAATTGTAAGTGCTAATGAGTGGGACACCATTGAGAAATTGGTTCATGTGCTTCACCCATTCTTTGAAATTACAAAACAGGTTAGTTCCAATTTATCAACTCTAGATGATGTCATTCCCCATGTAGTTGCCCTCAATAGATACTTGTCAAAATCTGGAAGTGATGCTGGGATCCTAACTACAAAGGGAAAGTTGCGCAGTGCTCTACAGAGTCGTCGTCTTTCAGATTCAGGTGGCCTAAATGTTCTGAATAAAAAAAAATATGTTTTGACTACTTTTCTGGATCCTAGATATAAGCTAAAGTTCATGAAAGACCATAATGACAAAGTAAGAACATGGCTTCTGGCTGAAATTCAAAACAATCTGGAAAAATACAATTTAAAAGTTTGTGATGCAACTGCTGATAAGAAGGACAGGGAAAGTAAAAAGTTTTCCAGTATCTCTAGATAATAATGAAGATACTGAAGATCAGACAAATATTAATGAAACTAGCACAAACACACACTGCACTCTATAAGAAGAAATTCATCGTGCTTTTCTGAGCTGCTACAGTGAGGATGAACTCCAGGAAGCTTCTACAAGTAACGGAAAAAAGCTGAGCAAAAGACAACATACTGATGGGCTAAATAGTCTCACTGAAATAGCAATTAAAATTGACAAATATGCCAATGTCCAGTTATTGAAAAGGATCAGGACCCTATGAAATATTGGAGGGATTCTAAATTACTGTATCCAAGCATTTCCAAGGTGGCAAGAAAGTATTTGTCCTGTCCTGCTTCTTCTGTCTACCCTGAAAGACTTTTCTGAAGCTGGTAATATATATGAGGAGAAACGTGCACGCTTGCTACCTCGAACTGGAGAACAACAACTGTTTCTCCATCACAATCTTCCCCGGTTCCCCCTCTCAGACCCAAACAAGTAAATGTGTGAACAGTGAATAAATTCATATTTCATTTTTCATGATGAAAAAGAAAGAGGAAAGGACAATTTGATTTTATTGTTTCATAAATAGAAATTTAATTTTTTTCATAATTTTACTGTTTTTACATTCAAAGTTTTTATTTTTTATACAAATGTGTGAATAGTGAATAGCTACATTCATATTTCACTTTTCATGATGAAAAAGAAAGAGCAAAGGACAATTTGATTTTATTGTTTCGTAAATGGAAATTTAATTTCATTCGTAATTTTAAGCTCAAACTTGCCCAGTATCCATTTTCAGAAAAAGTTTACTGAAATTAAAGAAATCTTAGGTTCAGTGTTTTCTGTTGTTTTCTCAGTGGATATCAAAAAGTTACATTAATTTCATATAATTATGCATATTTTGATCTTGATTATCTATTTATTAAATACATTAGGTGTCATTATAACATGATTTTTGATGTAATAAAATTTTGACTTTTCATACATAGTACTTAATTATTAACCATAAAATACCTTTATAAGCTACATTATGTGAAAAAAAATAAGAAGCATTAAGAATTGCTTTTGTGTTACATCATGGATTGGAGGAAGAATAAGAACATTAATAAGAACATGTTTTAATTCATGAAACAGTAACCAATATCACAATAAAAAGTTCTGGTTCCAGCTAGTTATTTTTCTAAAGTTCCAGCTGGAACCGGAACTTCATAAAAATTGAGGTTCTGGCTGGAAGTAACTGGCTGGAACTAAGTTCCAGTGCATCCCTACTAAATACCTTCACCAGCTCCCATTATTTCTTTTAATAAAAAAATTTTGTATAGTGAAAAAGAGAAAAGGACGACCAATATGTCCATTGCAGAGATTAAGGACATTCTTTATTATTGGGAGAAGGTGAAGAAATTGGCTGCAAGACATCCCTTCATAGATGAAACAGCTTCAAAACTATGCATATGAGGACAAATGATCTCGTATTTCAAGAACTAACTGATGCATAGGAGAAAAAATGCACCTCAGACAACGCTGGACAGTTTTTTGGTAAAAAGACAGCCAGAAAGTGGGCCCTCTCAGTCACCAAAAAGAAAGAAATTGGCTTCTCCTGAGTCACCATCATTTGAAGAACCTTGACCTCTGAGCCACCAAAGGTTTATGGAAGGAGCCTCTCCTTCCAAGCAACATTAAGTTTTTTACACCTTCACCACTCCTCCATCAAGCCACTTAAACAAAAATCTTTGCAGCTAATATTTTATTTGGCTGAACAAGTGTCCTTCCAACTTCCAACTGGTTTTTTATAGAAGATATATTGATGACACTTTTCTCCTGTTCAAATCACCAGATCATATCCCTTTGTTTCGTAATTATGTTAATTCTAAGCACCCTAATATTGAATTTACTTCAGAAACTGAATCTAATAGCTCTCTCTCCTTTTTTCACATTGAGATAATAAAAACTAATTCCTCTTTTGAAACTTCTATTTACTGAAAGCTGACATTCACTAGTCTTACTATGAACTTTTCTTCCCTTATCCCTTTAAGTTTCAAATGAAATTTAATTTCAACTCTGACTAATAAAGCTGTCAGTATCAGTTCAGATTACTTTAAATTACATGATGAACTAATTTCATCTGAAAACTCTTACCAAGAATAATTTCCCTTCTAGACTAGTGGAGACTACAATTGGAGAACCCTAAATAGACTAATAAACCCCCACAACTAGAGACATAATTACATTTCCCAAAGATATTGTGTATTTCACTTTGCCTTATATGGGAACCTCAAGTTTTAACATTAGAAGCAAACTTTTAAAATTGCTCAAGGAATTCTACCTGCAACTATGTATAAAAATTATATTCATGCCATCTAAATTGATTTATCATTTATTTGAATATGGTGTTTATAAAGTCCCTATCTATTTCAGTGAAAATGTAGCAAAAAGGGTAAAATTCAATAACAATATAATAGAAGGCATACATTTAATGAATACTTAAGCATATGATTCTACATGAGCACCATCAGTATCTCTACAGAGTTCGAATCTGTCAGCAGCATTGAGGAACACATTTTGGAGCATGATGGGGGTTATTTTTGTAACTGCTATTACAATATGAGCACGTAAATCTTGCAGATCTGTAACCCTCATTTGATAGACATTTTATTTCATAAAGCCCCATGCAAAGAAATCCAAGGGCATTAGGTCAGGAGATCAAGCCACCCAGGGCCTGTTGCCTCCACATCTGATCCACCAATTTGGAAATCATTCATTTAGGTACTCCAGTAATTTAGGTACTTGCGTAATAACAAGGTGCCCCATCTTGTTGAAAGATGACAGTGTTTAAAATGCCATCTGAATGAAGCTGGGACAGTTATGTGCTCATATTGTAACAGCAGTTACAAAAATAACCCCTCCTGTCATGCTCCAAAATGTGTTGCACAATGCTGCTGACAGATTCAAACTCTATAGAGATACTGATGGTGCTCATGTAGAATCATATGCTTAAGTATTTATTAAATGTATGCCTTCTATTATATTGTTATTGAATTTTACCCTTTTTGCTCTGTTTTCATTGAAGTCAATAGGGACTTCATAAACACCCTGTACAAGGATGTTATTCCTCCACTTCTTAAGTCATCTATAGTTTACCAATAAAAGTGTGACCACTGTATGGGGTCATATGTGCTGTAGGTAAAACTAAAAGACACCTAAAATCCCATCTTTATGAACATCTCTGTAAATCAGTCCATACAAATTTTACCTCTTGGCAAACCACCTAATTCACTCATACACAACCATGCACACCACCACCCAATTTTACAGTCTAGTTTTTGCCATTCTTACTGCCAGAAGCACTGACCTTAAACTTAAAATTATGGAATCTTTGTTCATTTATAAATTAAACCCAGACTTCAATTCTGATGAATCACCCATAGATCTGCTATGTTTTAGTTAAGGTACTTGTTTACTTTATTTATTTACCTTTCAGGTTTAATGTTTTTGTTTGTTCCTAGCTACTTTTTATAATTTTAACCTTATTTTGAATTGTTATTAATTAACTTGCAATTGTACTTTGTATCTGTATGTGAATTGGTTTTATTATTTTAGCCCTGAAGATGGAATTAGTGCATTCTGAAATGTTGGTACTGATTAAACCTTGAAGGATGTTTATTTTTTCTCTGGTGTTCTGTTCATTAGATATAATAAATATATATATATATATAATATATATATATATATATATATATATATATATATATATGACTATGGAATAGTCATGATAATGGGGTGCAGCTCCCTATAGATATCAAATTTATTAAACAGAGTATTGCATACCCACAATTAACCCTTTAAACTCTGAATTTTTTGTAGGGTTAAGTTATGAATGCATGCATTTGAAAAGGTACCAATTCATCCCAGTCATCCTGAAATGGTTAAGTCTTACATCCTACCCATGGCCACTGAGAGCTGCCCCGGGCCCTGGGAAGGATTGGTATATGGGCCCCCCTGTTTACTCAGTATTTTATTATGAATGTTTTTTGTGTACATAACAAGCAAACTGATTATATGTCCAAGTCACTATTCAAAACATACCGTATGAATAAACAACTCGGAGGAAAATGACCATTTTATTTTTTGAATCAATAATATTAATTCTATCACCATACAACTTCCAAATGCAGTACCAGTCCATGCAGGCAAGACATTTGTTTACTGCAAGATTTTCTTAATTAGAAGTGTACTTTCTTTGCCTTCTCTCTAGCAAAGTGGTAAATGATTATGATGAAATTTATAGTACAAGCTAACTGGCTTTCAATTACAATGGTTCCCAGATCTGTCAGTTGGTCTAGGGCATTGATGGATTGCAGATATTTTATCTGTTTCAGTTTGACATTGATAATATCTATAAAATGTATGTTTATTAATTATATTTCCTCCATTATTTAATCAATTGTTTTATTAATATTTTTAGATTGTATTCCCCCTCTTTCTGGGCCCCAAGGATTTATCCCAGTTTCCCCACCTCAGCTGCCCTGATCATACCTTCACAGAGTAATGGTGATTTGTGCTATTTGCAAATGATTATGATGAAACTAATTCTTTATTTTTCAGCACAACTATATCAGTCTTCAAAATGCGACAAAGTTGCCAATCACTTTTGGAAAGAATAAAAAACTGAAAAGCAAAAGATCCTTTAAAAGACATTCAAATAATTCTCAGGCAGGAAAGTTTAATGTATCCAACACTGAAAATAAATATGCTACTAAAAAGAAAATGCAAAGCAGAAAGCAGTGTCTCATTAAGAAGTTTAAGTGTTCTGAGTGCAATTATGGAACTAATATAAAAAGTAGTCTAGAATCTCATTTGTTGATACATTCTGATACAAAATTGTTTAAATGTTCTGAATGCAATTATGGAACTAAAAGAAAAGGTGATCTAAGATCTCATTTGTTGACACATTCTGACACACATTTTTTTAAATGTTCTGAATGCAATTATGGAACTAATATAAAAGGGAATCTAAAATCTCATTTTTTGTTGATACATTCTGACATAAATTCTGACACAAAATTGTTTAAATGTTCTGAATGCAATTATGGAACTAAAATAAAAGGGAATCTAAAATCTCATTTGTTGATACATTGTGACAAAAAATTGTTTAAATGTTCTGAATGCAATTATGGAACTAATAGGAAAGATTATCTAAAAACTCATTTGTTGAAACATTCTGACGCAAAATTGTTGAAATGTTCTGAATGTAATTATAAAACTAATATAAAAGCTTATCTAAAATCTCATTTGTTGATACATTCTGATACAATGTTTAAATGTTCTGAATGTAATTATGGAACTAGGAGAAAAGGTGATTTAAATTCTCATTTGTTGACACATTCTGACACAGGTTTGTTTAAATGTTCTGAATGCAATTATGGAACTAATATAAAAGGGAATCTAAAATCTCATTTTTTGTTGATACATTCTGACATAAATTCTGACACAAAATTGTTTAAATGTTCTGAATGCAATTATGGAACTAAAATAAAAGGGAATCTAAAATCTCATTTGTTGATACATTCTGACACAAAATTGTTTAAATGTTCTGAATGCAATTATGGAGCTAAGAGAAAAGGTGATCTAAAATCTCATTTGATGATACATTCTGACACAGGTTTGTTTAAATGTTCTGAATGCAATTATGGAGCTAAGAGAAAAGGTGATCTAAAATCTCATTTTTTGTTGATACATTCTGACATAAATTCTGACACAAAATTGTTTAAATGTTCTGAATGCAATTATGGAACTAAAATAAAAGGGAATCTAAAATCTCATTTGTTGATACATTGTGACAAAAAATTGTTTAAATGTTCTGAATGCAATTATAGAACTAATAGGAAAGATTATCTAAAAACTCATTTGTTGAAACATTCTGAAATGTAGAAGACCGCTGCCCAAGCTGAGGAACACCCAGAAGGTCAGAAAATACAGAGAGATGGCAAACAAGGTACTACCTACAATAACACCCGAGGAGAGTAACCTTACAGAATTGAATAGGTTGTATTATGCAACAGCAGTCAGTGTAACAGAAATGGCAGGTGTAAAAATGCGCAAGCAGAATAGCCAGGAGTAAAACCAGGGAAGGAATAGGAATGAGAGGAAGCCAAGGTGGCAGCAGAGGCTAGAGAACAGAGTAGGTAACCTCAGGAAGGAGATCTCAATATTAACCACCCATATGAGGGGGGAAATAAGATCTGAACTGGGAAGGAGGAAAGTAAATGTACTAATCCAAAGAGAAAGGCTGGACAATGAACAAAAGATCAGACAAAGCATTGCCAGAAAAAAACTAGACCTGTCGGCAAAGGCAAAGAGATTGGCAAGATACATACGCTTGGACAAGGAAAAGAAACAAAATGAGATGTTTGAAGACAATCCAACAAAACTGTTTAGAAAGACCCCCTGAAAAAGAACAAGTGGAGCATTTCTGGAAGAACATCTATGAGAATGAAGTCAATCATAATGATGGTGCAGTATGGATTGGAAGCCTTTACAACAGCGAAAAGGTGAGAAACATCTCAGAGATGAACATGGACAGAATAACTGTAAAAGAAGTTGAAGAAAAAATAAGAAAAAGTAGCAACTGGAAAGCACCAGGACCAGACATGATTAAGAACTTCTGGTTGAAAAAGCTAACATCACTTAGTGGAAACCTAACGAGGTGCTTCAACAAAATAATAACAGCAGAAGAAGAAGCACCAGAATGGCTGACGAAAGGAAAAACAATACTACTGCCAAAGTCCCATGAGACCCAGAATCCAAGTAAATACAGACCAATAACATGCTTGCCTACAACCTACAAAATACTAACTGGAGTCATAGCTGACAGGATCTACAGCCATGCAGAAGAAAACAACATCATAAGCCCAGAACAAAAGGGATGCAGCAGAAAAACGTATGGGACAAAAGACCAGCTGCTAATCAACAGGGCTATATTGGAAAACAACAGAAAGAAAGAAAGAGAAATCTAAGCATGGCATGGATTGACTACAAAAAAAGCGTATGACAGCGTGCCCGACTCTTGGGTAAAGGAAGTATTGAGACTATACAAGATCCATCCTACTATCAGGATCTTCTTAGAAACAGCGATGACACGATGGGAAACAGACTTAACTCTCCATCACAGTAAGGGAACGTTAGAAGTGAACAATGTAAAAATCAAGAGAGGGATCTTTCAAGGTGACTCAATATCCCCTCTGTTGTTTGTACTGGCGCTAAACCCGCTCAGCCAACTAATCAACAACCTAAACAAAGGCTATGTGCTGAGACCAAGGGAAAAAAACAGCCCAAAAATATCGCATTTATTTTACATGGATGACCTAAAACTGTATGCCCCAAACAAAAGCAAGCTAACAGAAGAGGTCAGGGAGGTCAAAAAGTTGTCAGATGACATCCAGATGGAGTTTGGTCTTGATAAATGTGCCACTGTCACACTAAAGAAAGGCAAAAGGTGTGAATTGGAAAACATCAGGGTGGACAACATCGTGATAGAAGAGCTAGAGCAAGAGGCTACATACAAATATCTGGGGATGGAAGAATCTGAAAAGAAAAGATGGAGAATGACATCATGAAGGAAAGACTGCGGAAGGAATACTCAAAGAGAATAAAGCTAATCCTAAAATCTCACCTAAACAGTAAGAATAAGATCCTGTCCATAAACTTACTGGCGGTACCTGTACTGTCATACAGTTTTGGCATTATTAACTGGACCCAGCAAGAAATCAACAAACTGGATACGATCACCAGGAAATTGCTCCATGCGCATAAAATCATATACAAAAACCAATGCACACCAAGGTTATACCTGCCAAGGAGGGTCGGGGGATTAGGGCTCGCACTAATAGATCAAGCGCACAAAGCCACAACAATAGGATTAGCACAGTACATAAAGGAAGGAGAGGGAAGGCTAGTGAGATTTGTAAGAGACCATGAACGTGAAAAGCCTCAAACAACATCACTCTCAAAAAAAGCAAATGACTATCTAGCAGATGCTGGCATAGGACCTGAACAGCTTGAAGACATCACAAATAAACCTCTCTTGGAAAAAATAACTACCATCAAAAGAAGATATAACAAGAAAAGATCAGGAGAAAAGGAGAAGAACTGGGAAGAGCACAAGTTCAGCAAAGTATAAAAGAGGAGGTGCTGAACAGAGTGTATATAGAGAGGGAGAAAACTGTGGAGTTCCTGGTAAGAGGGGCACTGAGACCAGAGGATGAACGACTGGTAATAGCAGCACAGGACCAGGCATTGCGAACAAACTGGTTCAAAAAGAACATCGAGGGCAGAAATGAAAGCGAGATGTGCAGACTGTGCTCAAAGAGCCCAGAGACTGTAAGTCATATACTGTCGGGGTGTGAAGTACTTCTGCACAGAGGAAACTACACAGACAGACACAATGCAGTCTGCAAGCTAATCCACTTCAAGCTGTGTAGGAAATACGAAATAAGGCTAGAAACTGAAAAGCACTGGGAACATATTCCACAAGGAATAGAAGACAGTGACAAAGTGCTGCTCCTATACGATCACGAGATACCAACTGACATCAAGGTATCAGGATGCAGGCCAGACATAGTGGTGAGAGAGAAGGAGGGTAATAAGTGCCTATTGGTGGAAGTAGGAGTCCCTGCAGACTGGAATGTGGCCAACTATGAAAGGGAAAAGGTATTAAAATACCAGAGACTCAAACATGAAATTAGGAGAATGTGGAATGTGGAACCTGAGATCATCCCAATTGTAGTAGGGGCAACAGGAGCGGTAAAGAAGTCCACAGTAGAGTTCCTGAACCAACTGCCCATAAATGTGATGTCTGGAGAAATTGTAAGGGAGATATTAAGACATAGCACCTCCATCTTACGCCTAGTACTAGGCTGTACCTAGAAATTCCTTAGGGTTAAGGTTTAACCCCGGAAGCAAGAAACTCTCCATCTGGAGTAGAATTATAAAAAATGTAGAAAAAATGGGGTGTGAAGTACTTCTGCACAGAGGAAACTACGCAGACAGACACACTGCAGTCTGCAAGCTAATCCACTTCAAGCTGTGTAGGAAATACGAAATAAGGCTAGAAACTGAAAAGCACTGGGAACATATTCCACAAGGAATAGAAGACAGTGACAAAGTGCTGCTCCTATACGATCACGAGATACCAACTGACATCAAGGTATCAGGATGCAGGCCAGACATAGTGGTGAGAGAGAAGGAGGGTAATAAGTGCCTATTGGTGGAAGTAGGAGTCCCTACAGACTGGAATGTGGCCAACTATGAAAGGGAAAAGGTATTAAAATACCAGAGACTCAAACATGAAATTAGGAGAATGTGGAATGTGGAACCTGAGATCATCCCAATTGTAGTAGGGGCAACAGGAGCGGTAAAGAAGTCCACAGTAGAGTTCCTGAACCAACTGCCCATAAATGTGATGTCTGGAGAAATTGTAAGGGAGATATTAAGACATAGCACCTCCATCTTACGCCTAGTACTAGGCTGTACCTAGAAATTCCTTAGGGTTAAGGTTTAACCCCGGAAGCAAGAAACTCTCCATCTGGAGTAGAATTATAAAAAATGTAGAAAAAATGGGGTGTGAAGTACTTCTGCACAGAGGAAACTACGCAGACAGACACACTGCAGTCTGCAAGCTAATCCACTTCAAGCTGTGTAGGAAATACGAAATAAGGCTAGAAACTGAAAAGCACTGGGAACATATTCCATTAGGAATAGATGACAGTGACAAAGTGCTGCTCCTATACGATCACGAGATACCAACTGACATCAGGGTATCAGGATGCAGGCCAGACATAGTGGTGAGAGAGAAGGAGGGTAATAAGTGCCTATTGGTGGAAGTAGGAGTCCCTGCAGACTGGAATGTGGCCAACTATGAAAGGGAAAAGGTATTAAAATACCAGAGACTCAAACATGAAATTAGGAGAATGTGGAATGTGGAACCTGAGATCATCCCAATTGTAGTAGGGGCAAGAGGAGCGGTAAAGAAGTCCACAGTAGAGTTCCTGAACCAACTGCCCATAAATGTGACATCTGGAGAAATTGTAAGGGAGATATTAAGACACAGCACCTCCATCTTACGCCTAGTACTAGGCTGTACCTAGAAATTCCTTAGGGTTAAGGTTTAACCCCAGAAGCAAGAAACTCTCTCCATCTGGAGTAGAATTATAAAAAATGTAGAAAAAATACAATGTTTAAATGTTCTGAATGTAATTATGGAACTAGGAGAAAAGGTGATTTAAATTCTCATTTGTTGACACATTCCAAGCCAAAGCCTCAGTAACAGAGAAAACAAGAGAGACAACCCCAGGTGCCATAGAGGAAACACCTACCAGAGACAGCACAGAAGAAGTGGAGCAAGATGTCTGCCCAGGGTGGGATGAGGAGGTGGTGGAAGTGAAGATGAACCACAGGCACACAAACACTTTGCCACCTCCTCCCCCTCGTGAACCATCAGATGATGAGGGAGATTCTACATCATGGCCAGGCAATGATAGTATGGAAGAGATGGAAGAGGAAAGTGAGGAAGAGAAGGAAATGAAAAGAAAGACCCTAATCCGCAGAGAAGATGTACATCAGGAACTGAACCACGGAAGACACTGCCCAAGCTGAAAAATACCTACAAGGTCAGAAAATATATAGAGATAGCAAACAAAGTACTACCTGCAATAACACCCCAGGAAAGTAACCTCACAGAGTTAAACAGGTTATATTATGCAACAGCAGTCAGCGGAACAGAGATGACAGGGGTAAAAACTAAAAACATGCAAGCATAACAGCCATGAGCAAAACCAGGGAATGAATGGAAATGAGAGGAAGCCAAGGTGGCAACAAAGACTAGAGAGCAGAGTGAGTAACCTCAGGAAGGAGATCTCAATCCTAACTACCCATATGAGGGGGGAAATAAGATCTGAACTGGGAAGGAGGAAGGTAAATGTACTAATCCAAAGAGAAAGACTGGACAATGAAAGAAAGGTCATATAAAGCATTGCCAGGAAAAAACTAGACATGTCAGCAAAAGCAAAAAGACTGGCAAGATAAATACCCTTGGACAGAGAAAAGAAACAAAATGAGATGTTTGAAGAAACCCAACAAAACTATTTAGAGAATTAAAGAATGCCCAGATAAATGTAGAAAGACTGCCTGAAAAAGAACAAATGGAGCATTTCTGGAAGAACATCTATGAGAATGAAGTCAACCATAATGATGGTGCAGAATGGATTTGGGAGCCTTTACAACAGTGAAAAGGTGAGAAACATCTCACAGAAGAACATGGATAGAATAACCATGAAAGAAGTTGAGGAGAAAATAAAGAAAAGCAGCAACTGGAAAGCACCAGGGCCAGACATGATTAAGAACTTCTGGTTGAAAAAGCTAACATCACTAAGTGGAAAACTAACAAGGTGCTTCAACAAGATACTAACAGCGGAAGAAGCAGCACCACGATGGTTGATAAAAGGAAAAACAACACTACAAACCAAAGTCCCATGAAACCCAGAATCCAAGCAAATATAGCCCAATAACATGCTTGCCAACAATCTACAAAATACTAACAGGAATCATAGCAGACAGGATCTACAGCCATGCAGAAGAAAACATTAATCAACAGGGCTATATTGGAAAACAACAGAAAGAAACGGAGAAACTTAAGCATGGCATGGATTGACTACAAAAAGGCATATGACAGTGTACCCACTCATGGGTGAAGGAAGTGTTGAGACTATACAAGATCCACCCCACCATCAGGATCTTCTTAGAAACAACTATGACATGATGGGAAACAGACCTAACTAACTCTCCATCACAGTAAGGGAATGTTAGAGGTGAACAGTGTGAGAATCAAGAGAGGGATCTACCAGGGTGATTCAATATCCCCTCTTTTGTTTGTACTGGCACTAAACCCACTTAGCCAACTAATAAATAACAAAAACAAAGGCTACATGATGAGACCAAGGGAGACAAGCAGCCCAAAAATATCTCCCTTATTTTACTTGGATGACCTAAAACTGTACACCCAAAAGAAAAGTGAGCTAACAGAAGAGATCAGGGAGGTCAAAAAGTTCTCGGATGACATCCAGATGGAGTTTGGGCTTGAGAAACGTGGCACTCTCACACTAAGGAAAGGTAAAAGGTGTGAATCAGAAAACATCAGGGTGGACAATATCGTGATAGAAGAACTAGAGCAAGAGCCTACATATAAATATCTGGGGATGGAGGAATCTGAAAAGATGGAAACTGACATTATGAAAGAAAGACTGTGAAAAGAATATTCAAAAAGGCTAAAACTAATCCTAAAATCTCACCTAAACAGTAAAAATAAGATCCTATCCATAAACTTACTGGCAGTACCTGTACTGTCATACAGTTTTGGCATAATCAATTGGACCCAGCTAGAAATCAACAAACTGGATACAATCACCAGAAAAATGCTCCATGCGCATAAGATCATATATAAAAACCAATGCACATTGCACACCAAGGCTATACCTGCCAAGGAGGGTTGGTGGATTAGGGCTTGCACTAATAGACCAAGTGCACAAAGCCACAACAATAGGATTAGCACAGTACATAAACGAAGGAGAAAGAAGGCTAGTTAGATTTGTAAGAGACCATGAATGTGAAAAGCCTCAAACAACATCACTTTCAAAGAAGGCAGATGACTATCTAGTGGATGCTGGCATAGGACCTGAACAGCTTGAAGACATTGCAAATAAACCCCTCATGGAAAAGATAAGCACCATGAAAAGAAGGTATAACAGGAAAAGATCAGAAGAAAAGGAGAAGAACTGGGAAGAGCACAAATTCAGCAAAGTATACAAAGAGGACGTGCTAAACAGAGCATACATAGAGAGGGATAAAACTGTGAAGTTCCTGGTAAGAGGGGCACTGAGACCAGAAGATGAACGGCTAGTGATGGCAGCACAAGACCAGGCACTATGGACAAACTGGTTCAAAAGAAATATTGAGGGTAGAAATGAAAGTGAGATGTGCAGACTGTGCTCAAAGAGCCCAGAGACTGAGAGTCACATACTATCTGGATGCAAAATACTCCTACATAGAGGAAACTACACAGACAGACACAATGCAGTCTGCAAGCTAATCCACTTCAAGCTGTGTAAGAAATATGAAATAAGGCTAGAAACAGAAAAGCATTGAAAACATATTCCACAAGGAATACAAGACAGTGACAAAGTGCTGCTCCTATATGATCATGAGATACCAACTGACATCAGGTTATCAGGATGCAGGCCAGACATAGTAGTGGGAGAGGAGGAGGGTAACAAATGCCTCTTGGTGGAAGTAGGAGTCCCAGTGGACTGGAATGTGGCTAACTATGAGAGGGAAAAGGTCTTAAAATACCAGAGACTCAAACATGAAATACAGAGAATGTGGAATGTAGAACCTGAGATCATCTCAATAGTGGTAGGGGTGACAGGGGCAGGGCCGGATTTTCCATTAGGCAACATAGGCCATTGGCCTAGGGCCCACTGGGGACGGGGTGGTTCTCTGATCTAGGGTGAAGAATCACCTGAGATCAACTTTGGGACAAACCAGATTAAACTCACTTTCATTACTATGCATTGAATCTGACCTCCTACAATCCCTTGACACAAACAGTATCATTGACAAATTTGCCATAGAAAAAAGCAGGAAAAAGTAATTTTGAACTTCACATAGTTGTGCTTGCAAAATTTATTATGCTTCAGTTTCATTGTATTTTTCCATTATTCCTATGTGTAAGATGTACATGATATGGAACTTGATTTACCTTGATGTACTTGATATGGAACTAATTTGATTAAAAATTATTAATGTGTAATGTATTACATTATGTTGTAATTCTTATTGCAAAATTTATTATGCTTCAATTTGACTATTTTTTTCCATTATTCCTTTGTGTAAGAATAAGTTGTACATGATATAAAACTAATTTGAATAAAATTATTGATGTGTTACATTATGTTGTAATTCTTTTTTTTTTTACATTACAATATTACGATATATATATATAATATTTTTTTTGGGGGGGGCACTGATAAGGTTTGGCCTAGGGCCCACAAGCAAGTAAATCCGGCCCTGGACAGGGGCAGTAAAGAAATCTACAGTGGCGTTCCTTGACCAAACTGCCCATAAGTATAACATCTGGAGAAATTGTAGGGGAGATACTATGATACAGCACCTCTATTTTACGCCTAGCACTAGGCTGTACCTAAAAAGTCCTTAGGGTTAAGGTTTAACCGTGGAAGTAAGAAACTCTCTCCAACTGGAGTAGAAGGGGAAAAAAAAAGAAAAATCACCCAACAAAACTACTTAGAGCATTAAAGAATACCCAGATAAAGGTAGAAAGACTTCCTGAAAAAGAACAAGTGGAGCATTTCTGGAAGAACATCTATGAGAATGAAGTCAACCATAATGATGGTGCAGAATGGATTGGGAGCCTTGATAACAGCGAAAAGGTTAGAAACACCTCTGAGATGAGCATGGACAGAATAACCATGAAAGAAGTTGAGGAGAAAATAAAGAAAAGCAGTAACTGGAAAACGCCAGGCCCAGACATGATTAAGAACTTCTGGTTGAAAAAGCTAACATCACTAAGTGGAAAACTAACAAGGTGCTTCAACAAGATATTAACAGCAGAAAAAGAAGCGCCTGAATGGTTGATGAAAGGAAAAACAACATTACTACCAAAGTCCCATGAAACCCAGAACCCAAGCAAATATAGACCAAAAATATGCTTGCCAACAATCTACAAAATACTAACAGGAATCACAGCAGACAGGATCTACAGCCATGCAGAAGAAAACAACATTATTGGCCCAGAACATAAAGGATGTAGCAGAAGAACGTATGGGACAAAAGACCAGCTGTTAATCAACAGGGCTATATTGGAGAACAACAGAAAGAAACAGAGAAACCTAAGCATGGCATGGATTGACTACAAAAAGGCGTATGACAGTGTACCCACCTCCTGGGTGAAGGAAGTATTGAAGCCAAATAATTTTAAGTATAGATCACATACTCACATTACATGAAAAGCTCCAGATCCTCTTCAGCAGTGTCCTCCACATTAGAACAAGTAGCCTCGACACCATATACTTTTTCGTGATTTGAGAGGTTACTCATTCGTGGAGCAATATTGCAATAACAGTTTGCAATAAGCTGAATCTGAGCCATCAACAGACTTTTTCACCCAAACAAACGTTTCTTCCCACTTACTATTGTATTTACGGCTGCTGTCGTACGATAGCTTCCACTTCTTTGATGACATGGTTGGAGAACAAAAACAAAATTTACATAAACTAGAACTTGAACTAAACTGGTTCACTCGAATGATAGCCAAGTTTTACCGCCTACACACGCACGACGCACAGTACCGATCCGCACCGATGCTAAGTGTTGACTGCTTTCCCGCCCGCGCCCCGCGTCCCGGCATCCGTTCCGTTTGAACAAGTATCAAACGTGTATGAATCTCGAATGTAACGCCACGGACAAGACTAGATTCACTATACACGTTTGGTACAGGGAAAAAAACACGTGCTAAAAGAGGCTAAACAGTATAACTGATATTATAAAGGCAAAAATAAAAAAAGATCCTGGAAAAAGCCCCAAAATCAAACTGATACTATAAAACCAAGCAAGTTGTAAAAAGCCAAAAAAGCCAAATTGATATTATAAAGCCAAGCAAGTTGAAAAAAAGCCAAATTTATGGAATTTGGCTTTAAAAAAGCCAATCTGGCAACCCTGATACAAGATCCACCCTACCATGAGGATCTTCTTAGAAACAGCTATGATACGATGGGAAACGGACCTAACCCTCCGTCACAGTAATAAGGGAACTTTGGAGGTGAACAGTGTGAGAATCAAGAGAGGGATCTACCAGGGTGATTCAATATCCCCTCTTTTGTTCGTACAGGCGCTAAACCCACTTAATCAACTAATAAATAACCTAAACAAAGGCTACGTGATGAGACCAAGGGAAAAGAACAACCCAAAACTATCTCTCTTGTTCTACATGGATGACCTAAAGCTATACCCCCTGAACAAAAATGAGCTAACAGATGAGATCAGGGAGGTCAAAAAGTTCTCAGATGACATCCAGATGGAGTTTGGTCTTGAAAAATGTGCCACTGTCGCGGCCAAGTGATGTTATGCTCATAACACCACGCAACTTATCTAGAAACTTTATTTTTTTGGCTAATGTCATAACCTTACGACTTTTCTTCTCTTCACTATCACTTGCAGATGCTTTACATTTTGGTGCCAACTTCACTGAACTTAACGCGGTAGCGGGACTGAGACAAAGGGTGATGCGAGAGGGAGGGAGATGCGGAAGTGTAGGAGAAAACACGAGAGCGCGCATTGGCACGCGCACAGTACTACTATCTACTGTATTTTTATTCAATTTGATCTTTTAGGTTTAGGATTTACTGGGCTCTTAATTTATAATAAAAACTTACTATTGATAATATATAAATCATGAAGAAGAATTACTAATTATAGAGTATATATTAAAGCGTAACTTAAATCAGAGGGTGTGTAAACTGTTAGGAAGCATGAATAAAGACTTACTTGACTTTGACCTTTTTGAATTAAAATCCTTACCCGGGGGAAATTCGAAAAAATAGTCATTGTACAGTATATGATATAAAAAGATGCATATAATTTTAGCTGACCAGATTCATCCGTTATAGGCAAATAACATTTGAAATTAAAATTAGTGTTCATAATTCGGAGAGCCTGGAATACGTTTTCGATTTTAAAAGAGCTAAATTTCGTGACGGAACTGCAACTTTCAACCCATAATTGGCTCTCGCGCGCGAATGTTATATCTCATAACGTAAAAAGAGACTGGCGAAGTCTGTTAAACCTAAATAGTGGAATACTGAAATTAAAAAGTAGTTTAACGTTTAAAACCAACGCGTATTTTAAATTTAAAGAAACAAATACTTTGCCTGATGAAAATGCTCAAAAGCTATTGAGAAGGCGAAGCAAAAAACGTTATTAGAAAAAGTAAGCACAGCTATGAGGTGTATATAGTGAACCAGATTAAATGGAATCTGAAGGAATTCTATAATTAGTGAGGAATAAAAAAGTAGCTTCGCAGACTATTGGTCCACTCATGGATGAAAACAACGAACAAATATACGATGACGTAGAACTGACGAAAATTTTAAATAAAGGTACTTTTCCGTTATCTGTCCCCGTGCAAAATTGAACGCCCGGTTAGGTCAACTGTACGGCCTTGACGATTGGTTAGGTTAAGTCGTGATATTTTCGTTAGTTTTAACTAAAATATCACGACTTAACCTAACGAATCGTCAAGGGCGTACAGTTGATCTAACCGGGCATTCAGTTAACCTAATCCGACATTCATTTAACCTAACCGGGCATTCAGTAATTTTCTCGTAGGCTTCGATTAATTTTAAGGAAATCTTAAGGAAATGTCCACCTGCAAATTCATACTAAAATGCAATAAATGAATAGCAACTAGATATTATATTTCATAATTTGCTTATAACCTATTTGCATAGAACACGGTACTCTTGAAAAAAGTGCAATCCAGTTTATATAAATTATCATCAGTTTAACATATATATTTAAACTAATACGGTTGGCATTCGAAAAATTTTGAAACAAGGCAGGAAAAAGGTCATAAAACGCAAAGGTCAGAAAAGCCCTCGTGACCATCGAAAGGAAAGAAAAGAGAGAAAGGGAAAAAAAAATTTGTATGTGTATTTCTTTTGACGATAATTAATGAAGGGCATGACCATGGGGTCCAAATTCTCACTTAATCTAAAATTTGTACAATCTGGAAACAACTGAAAATGCAGCAATAGGATGTGATTTCTGTCAAAAATTGCACGATTTATCTGCATGAATTGGGATGATAGGAAAATATATATCGTCTCTAACGCGAAACAGATCGTGGGAATCAAATTTCTGTGTGACGCATGTACACAGACTGTAAACTCCTTTCCAGTATTTAAAGAAATGGAGAAAGCAAATTCGAGTATTACAAAATGGGGATAATGGGGAAACAAGAGTCCAGAAATGTCCCAATGAAATTCGGATGGATGAGAGAGAATAGGAAATAAATAAATAATATAATACGTAATGAAGACATAGATGAAAGAAAAGCGAAGTAAAAGTTGCGAGGTAGTAAAACTGCCCAACGAGCAAAAAGATGAAAACTAAAACCTTAGGAAATAAACAGCCAAAGGAAAGTAATGATAATACCAAAATTAAGAACATACAAAATAGAAGAGGAAATAACAAATAATATAATGAAGAGACAGATGAAAGAAAAGAAAAGTAAAAGTTGCGAGGTAATAAAACTGCCCAACGAGCAAAATGATAAAAAGATGAAAACTAAAACCTTAGGAAATAAACAGCCAAAGGAAAATAATGATATAAAAATTAAGAACATGGAAAATAATCAGATAAGAAGTAGAAGCGTAGAAAATACCGTCTGTAAATACTACGCAAAAGAGTACTGCAGATATCTGGATGGGCAATGCATCTATGCACATCCCACATTATGTAACACACATTACACAAGAGGATATTGCAAATTTGAAAAAAGTGCAAGTTCCACCATCTTACGGTCTGCAACAGCTATGCAAGATATGGGAGGTACAAATACGGACAAAAATGCCATTACCACCACCGTCAAAGGAACCCGACAGGGCCACCAATTTTTTTAGATGTATCCCACACAATTCAACTATTGAATACCATCCAACAAATACAAAGACAACTGACAAATACAGGAATCCGAGACCCGTACAGAAGGCATACAGAAAAGTATTACATGCGATATCGGGACAACGGTTATCGAAACAGATAAAGAGAGGAACATTCTCGGAGGATCACAAGGCAACGAAACCGGCACTAACATTGGAAAATGAATCGAAAACAAAAGTGAAAAAGTAAAAATAATCCTAGCCAACATTCAGGGCCTTAACTTAAACCATTCCCCATACAAAATTTTATACCTGAAAGGACTCTTGCAAGAAACTGGAACAGATTTTGCATGTCTCATGGAAACTCATCTAAAGGACTGCCAGGCAAACTGAGAATTCTGTATTGACAAAAAAGAAATACAAATTAACAACTATAACATCCTCCGATCCGACAGAACAGTGAGACGTAAAGGAGGATGTGCTATTTACACACGCGAAAGGCATATGGTAGAAATGACTATAAATACCTCAAACAGCTACGTAGAATGTGTCAGGGACTTTTTTAACATATATACTAATGGGCCAAATGGCCCACTTGCCCTTGTATTTGGCCCACTAGTCAATTTTAAGCTTTGGAGTAAAAATATTGATTCTAACAAGGTCTCGCATGCACTTGAGAAGAAAATGGGAGCGATCAGCTAACTGACTGTGGCGGTTAGAAGTATTGTTTATGTGCGTTTAGAGGAACGAGGTAACGTTTTCGCTTTTTTCGATGTTTAGTGTTGGTTTTCACTTTACTGCTTATATAGATAGTGAATACCTGTGGATACCGAAGATAAGGTAGTGATTAGTATTTTATTTAGTGATTAGTATTTTATTAGTATTGAAGAAGTAGGCAGTCAATTTACCATGTGGATCTGCGTGGTGAAGTTGCTATGCTATTGTCTGGTACTACTTTTATTTAATAGAAATTACCATTTTTGCATCTACTGTAATGTTTCCTTAAATTCCTTTGATTTTTATATAATTATCTGCTATTTAACTCACTATCTTTTAATATAAATGCCAGGTACTTGGTGTCTGCCCTTTTTAGATATATGTGCCTTTTTTTTTTTTAAAGTGGCCCACTACTAAAAATTCTTTAAAAAAGTCCCTGGAATGTGTAGCAGCAAAAGTTGAAAAATTAAATATGGTACTAATTCTAATGTACTGTACAGAGATGGCCAGTAACGCGTTACATGTAACGAACGTTACAAAAGTAACGGTAACGCCTGAAAGATTTTAAAATGTATCAATGTAACGGTAACGCTTTGCAAATTTTTTAGCAATGTAACCGATTTTTTCGTTAGTCGTTACATGTATAAAGTTATAAACCCAAGAAAAAGTTGGTACACATGGAAATTATGAAAAAAAAAAAATCGATTAACATTTAACTCGCTTGAAACTGCTGTAAGGAAAATAGTAAGAATTTTTAATTCAAAACGTGTATCTTCGCAGCGTACGCTCAATACCCAATAGGGTGTGTCAATTTTGGGGGTGAAATGACTAAATTGAAAATCATGTGATTTGGTAGCAATTTAATGTAATCATTTGGCATACAAAATAATATCCTTGCTTCAAAAACAATAAAAAATAACTCCTACCTACATCACTTTTAATTAAAAAATTCCATTTTTCCTAAATTCGTAACAAAATAACAAATGTGCGCAAACATCCTATCAACATTTAAAGTGGCAATAAGATATCATTCAGTCTTTATTTGAAAGTACCAATGCAGTCATGTCCTTTTTACTGCGGTTCCTTGACATCAGCATTCGGCTTGCTACTTGCGCTTTGATGTAGCCTTCTCGCCTCTCGTGACTGTAAACTTGACTAGCTGCTTCTGTGACCATTTTCACACATCTCTCCACACTGAGTGTGAGAAGGCCACTTTGGCACTTGCCAGTGGCGGTCCTAGCTTACATGACGCCCTGGGCGAACCTCACCTTCAGCGCCCCCCCCCCCTGTTCGCCAACACACACACATTCGAATCCCCCCAAAATAAAGGACAGACATAACTCTTTCACAAAATAACTTTTTATTGGACTAATTGTTGGAACTTCAGAACCAAAACAAAGACTCAAATTTCTGAATTTTACAAATCCTTCATCACGTAAATAGAATAACTCACTTAAGAGAATGTAATTATGATACTATGAACAGGAAAAATACAAATTAAATTGCACAACTGCCATAAATAAACTAGAGAATCAAATTTCTAAATTGTACAAATGCTCTATCACATAAATAGAATAAGACACTTAAGAGAGGGTAATTATTATGCTACACTTTGAACAAGAAACAAAATAAATTGCACCACAGCACAACTGCCATCTAAAGCCTGACTCTTCTTACCTTCCTTGATGCAAAGTCATGAATTAAATCATCATATGAAATCTGCTCAGCAATTGTATGATTTATACTGATGATGGCCAGACCGGTAAGGCGTTCCTGTGACATAGTTGACCTCAGGTAGGATTTGATGAGCTTCAGCTTTGAAAAGCTCCTCTCTGCTTCAGCAACAGTGACTGGAAGAGTAAGACCAATTCTGAGAGCAGTCCACAAATTTGGATATATTTCAGAGAGCTCCCTTTCATGGATAAATGTCAGCAGTTCAAGCAAGGATATGGTCTTTGATGGCAAGTCAGGCAAGTTCTTCAGCTCCTGTGCAAGCTCTCTGCCATCCAAGTCAGATTGTCCCTTAAAGTGTAGTGTAGTACTAAGGTTCACACATTGTTCTGTCAGCTCCTCAAATGTGAGATTTTGGAAATGTGTCAGCACTCCAAACTTCTCTCCCACAATTTCCAACGTGGAAAATCTTTCCTGAATGGCTGATGTTGCAGCATCAACCACTGCATTGAAAAATGTCACCTCCAGCTTCTTCAAAGCATCAATCAAGGGCTCATCAGATGCTTCATAGGAGAAGTGCCGCTTTGTGGACCTCAGCCGTTTTTGTTTTAACACAGCCTCCACATTCATTTGTTCACAGATATCTGTGGCTGCCATTTGTGCAGCCACAAAACAAAACCTGTTGCCCTGTAATTGCGGAGACCTCTCTCTGTTTTTTTTTAGGAGATTTACTGCAACATCAACGTGCATGCTAGGAGACTGCATCTGCTTGCTCACATGCTGAATTTGGCACAACAGGTCATGCCACACCACTGAACAAATGGCGAAGCGGTATGACCCAACCTCCTCTGACAGAGATTGAGCCTCGACCTTTATTACAGAGTCTTTGGTGTGGTCCCTCACCTCGATCAGTGCATCTCTCACTGCAGCTGCCTGATATCTCAGGGGCTCCACACTCTTGATCTTGCTTTCCCACCTTGTATCAGACCACATCTTCAATGTGATGTTCACATGTTTTTTCAAAATGGCCCATCGTTGTGTGGAGGCTGAAAACAAGTTGTAAAGCTTCTGCAAGATGCCGAAGTAACTTATGGCATCAATAGATCCCTTAGCAGCATCGGCCACAAGCAAATTGAGAGAATGAGCCCCACATGGAACAAACAGAGCTCTGGGATTAATTTCTAGGAGCCTGGATTGAACACCCTTGTTTTTTCCCCTCATGTTGGCCCCGTTGTCGTATGATTGTCCTCTACAGTCCATGAAAGGAACTTTTAGCTCCTCCAGTCTCTTCAGAATCAGAGATGCCAAATGTTGACCAGTGGACTCCTCTGCCTCCAAAAACCCCATGAAATGTTCCTTTATATGGGGCTTCCCCTCCAGTGACACAACCCGAATCACAACTGACAACTGTTCAGTGTGGCTGATATCTGGAGTGCAATCTAGAATTATTGAAAAAAATGCATGAATAGGCTAGTACAATTAATTAACATGTTATTAAGCACAATTTATTAAACTTTTAGAATAGGAAACAAATGAATAATACAACCTCCTTGGTTAATGGCTAATTATATACATAATAGTACACTTCAAATGACTCAGAAAGCTATATCACAAAATAGCAGTGCAATATAGCAGTGAAGAGTAGATGACATAGCTCTATACCTTTATCTTTTGCTCGTTTCTCCTCTTCTTCTTTCCTCTTTTTTCTAAACTGAGCATCTGATAGCTTTGACCTCTTCTTATCCATTTGCGGTTATTTGACAGACCTTAGTGGCTTAGTGTGAAGATTCGTTCTGTAATAAATAATATACATTTCACTATTTAACCAAACCCAGAAAAATAACATTACATATGTTAAAGTATGGGCCTTTATTCCCAATAATATTAATCTGGAAGCATTTTGCATTGTTTAGGTCTTTTATGGGAAGGTTTATGGAAAATGCAATAGATGGTTTTTTATTAATAAAAATATATTTATTGATCTTTTATTATTTATTTTATTTTATTTTTTATTTTTATTTATTTCTTTATTTATTTATTCTTATTTTTATTTTTATTTTTTTTGCAGGCGCTCATGCCGCCCCTCCACAAATGCCGCCCTGTGCGGCTGCCCATATTGCCCATATGAGGAACCGCCACTGGCACTTGCATTGGGGCCTCTTTAAGTTGTGTTAAATCTTTGTTTGTTATACATGTTGTCAGTGGTGGCTCCAAAACTTCCGAACTCGAGTTAACTAATTCTGACAATTTCGTGGCATTGACGTTTATCAGAGGTATCTTCCTTGTCTGAACAGAGCAGTCTCCCAGCTGGTCATCATCTAGTGATGTTCCTCTAAGCTTTAGAATGATTTCCACAGCCTCAGTTCGCTCTTTGGTACATTGGCTACAGAGTATTGCTTGCAAAACTGCCTCTGGCCTAGCATACCAAGCGGACCTTCTCACCACAGGTAACACGATGTCCACCACTATTTTCCTTTGGGTTCTCAGTAGATGTAATTGAAACAAGATGTGGTTGGGCCCCTCCATCCACATTGGATTAAGTTTTACATTGAACCAGTGAAGAAGATAAAACCCAATAATAAATTCAACAAGCAACATCAAATTCTGTAGCATTTTGCCCTTCAGTGCATGTTTGGAAACCCAAATCCTGCAGAAACGAATCGCTGTAGCTAACCAACAACTGTGACTTACGGGTCCAATCTCCAAGAGAGCCAGATTTTGAGGCAACTCTCCTGATCTGATTGCTTGAACAATACGATAAGCGTAAGATTG
The DNA here is from genome assembly GCA_023014485.1 of Bathynomus jamesi. Taxonomy (NCBI): domain Eukaryota; kingdom Metazoa; phylum Arthropoda; class Malacostraca; order Isopoda; family Cirolanidae; genus Bathynomus; species Bathynomus jamesi. The sequence continues at coordinate 288,401 of JAJOZX010001834.1, read as the reverse complement.
ATCTGTGCTGAGGTCTTTGATAACTTCTTCAGACAACACTGGAAGGGGAGGGCCTACTTCGACCTTTGGAAATTTTGTATTTATTTCTAATTCCGTTGCTTCATCTAGCATGTTGCCAAGGGGGCCAGACCACTTCTTGTTGCTCTTTGTAGGACCATCAAGTTCCTGGATGAGACGACGAAGAGGTAGTTCCCCTGTGTGCAAATCGCATACAATCCAAACAAGCCTTCTTCCAAGTTTTTTCTCTAAATGCGTCATAACACCGCCCTGCAATCCAGTGTTCACCGCAGTTGTCTCCACCAACGGCCTGCCGTGAACTGTCAAGTCTTCTTTCTTGAAGCCAACATATTATTTGATCAGTAATTGCCTCTGCATGTTTCTTGCCTTCTACTTCTGCTTCAGGAACAAAGTGAAACAAATAGCGGCCACCAGGTTTGGAACACACAGAGTAGTGTTCTTCTTTGATGAGACCGGGAAACTTTTTGTCCATTCCCTCTACCTCTAGGAGAACTTTTGTGTCATCTCTTCTTCCATCAAACAAAAGACAAGAGAGACCTTCCTCCTTCAAATCTTTTTCATGCTGATCAGATATTTCCTTCATTATTTTTTCTTGTGCTCTTCTTATCTTATGATCTATCACTAAGGATGTATCCTCTCGGCTGATGAGGCCTGCATCTATCCAAGCGGCAGTGGCAATCTCTGCAGTCTCTCGTAACCCTGTATGGTGGCGAATACTGGCAAGGGCAATGTTTGAGATGTCTTTAGCAGTGGCGACTCATGGTATAAATGTATGGGGGTGCGATTTCATAAAATTGTACGACAACACGACTCACAATAGGCTAGTGCGAATCCAACTGCCGCTCACAAGAGTACTTGTATTAACATATGCGGCTATGCCAGACGTACAATTCTAGTTAATTACAAATAAGTAATAATTTCAATAAAATACATATAAATGGCTTATTTCATTATTACTGAAGTAACTATTAGTAAAAATAAAGTTATTATAAAAAAAATTCGCGATTGTACTTATATTTTCATTACAACAGTAAAATATAATTTATATTTACTTGAGCGAAAAATCTATCGCTCCATTCGGCTGCAATATTATTTTGTATTCAAAGTACCGCTGTTTGAAGCTATGCTATAAGTTTAGAATATTATGTACTGTATGAAGGCTTACTCAAAATGCCTCATGAATCATGATATGCCACATGAATTTTTAAAATATATTTCAAGAATATTTATTTTAATATCTTAAAATTAGTATATTTTTTATCTGTTAAATTAATATTTATCGTTTCAAGCAAGGGGGAGCGACCGCTCCATCGCTCCTATACGCCAGTCGCCACTGGTCTTTAGTATTGTATTTCATTCTCTTCGGCGAAGGTTCAGATGGCATTTTGGAGCTATCATCTGATGTTGCTTCTTTCTGTTCATCTGAAGAGCTTTCAAAGAAGTGAGAAACCTCTTGATAGAGCTCTTCATCTCTTTGGGTGGCTTCTTCACTCTTCTTTTTCTTCCTTTCTTCCCTTTCTCGGATTTTCTCTTTTTTCTTAGCAATAACAATCTGTTTTTTGGTTTCTGAATAATCTGCCGAACCAATCTGCATACTTCCGTGGCCTCCTGCCTTTGTTCTCTGCGCCTTTATGAAAGCCAGCTTCAAAACAGGGATCTTCTTCTCACGAGGACAGCGACAATCAATGTGAGGGTGAAGTTCTCTTCTGCATGAAGGAGAACAATTGGCTTCAGAACACAACTCTATGGGACACTGGCAGTTAAAAATGTCGAGAAGAGTATCAAGTGTGTGCAGAAATTTATTTTTCTTTGCTAGTTTTCCTTTACCAAGTGATGTCTCAACTGCTTTGTGCCACAGCTTTGTTAATTTTAGCTCAATAGTTCTATACTGATTGAGTACAGGTGGTTTGAATAACACATTAGCTTTTTTCCACTGATGCAGAAGAGGGGGAATCATGTCCCTCATGAGCTCTTTCTCTGTGTAGTTCCTTCTATCCTTTGTATTTTGTTTACGAAGGAGTAACCCTAATCTCAGCATGTCTCGCACTGTTGGTAGTTCTGATACGGGAAGCTCCTTGCCTGTACCGACTAACAGGCTCAAGTGGCATGACGACTGACCTCTTGTCTTCAATTTTGGCATCTTAGGAATATCTGAAAAGAAAGAAAAACATTTAAGTATTTTATATCAATTACGATGTTTCAAAGTTTAGTCATTCGATGTTCTAAAATTCAATAAAAAAATATTTCGTGGGATTACAACATAATTAGACAGAAGAATATGATAATAAATAATTGTAATAATCAATAATCCATACTTAGTTAAACTGTAGTATTCGTCTAGTAGAATAACTATGAAGTAGGTACAAGAGCAATAACAGCAAACCACCGTCTATGACATCTAAGAGGCAACTGAGAGTGAGGGACAGTTCGATTCATGTTGACTTGTACATTGTACAACAACTATATGACCTTGAAAACACTCCATATGCGATCAGTGGGATAATTCTGTGACAGATGAATGGTTAATCAATTTATGTCCTATTATTTAGTAAAAGAGTCAATTTCTGAAACTTTATGGTAGGTAAGGGTTATTTTATTTCATTTTGGTTGGCCAATTTCAAGTTTTGACATGAAAAGACACTATATTTTCACTACCAAAATTGGTTTGAAAAAAGTTGACAAAATTGACACACCCTAATACCCAACTGTAAAGACGTAATAATACTATAGTGCTTTGTGCTGACTTGTTCGGCTTCATAATCATAAATAATGTTGAGCTTCATATTCTCTTATTACCCTATTGTGTTTGTTAGCATTCAAAGCTGAAAATTCCGAATGTAGAACAAATAATATTGCATATGAAGATTCATCAAGTAGTTCTGTCGATTTTTACAGATATGGACACATACCCGCGACTGCATCTAGTAAAGATATGGCAGAGATGGATGTGCTTAAGTTTTTAAGTGATGAAGACTGTTCATTGACAGCATTGTCTCGGTATCCTAGAATTAAAAAGGTATTCTTACAATACCACACTCCATTACTATCATCTGCACCAGTCGAAAGACTCTTTAGTTTTGCAAGCCACATACATGCTCCAAAGAGAAGAAATTTATTAAGACTGCATGTTTGAGATACTCGTAATGTTAAAAGGTAATTCTGCATATGTTTAAGAAATCGTTTGTTTTTATGTAATAAGTGTGTTTGTATTTTAGAATCGAATCGGAAAATGGGATTTCTCATTATTGCCGATTATCATTTTTTTTGTCAATTCCAGTTGTTTTTATGTTTAATCAAGTTTATTGTAGTTATACATTGTCAATAAAGTTTTTTGTAGATGCATTCAATATTTCATTACTGCTATAAACCTATAATCGTAAGTGTAATATTTTATTTTATTGGGCTCAGAATCCCAGCTGATCCGTGAACAGCCAAGCTCTGAAGGGCCACACAGCCCAAGTTAAGCTAGGCTAAAACTTACGGACTTGGAGGTCCTATTAGGTCCTACCTCGGGGTTGCTGACTCAATGTGGGCCTACCTTAGGCCTCAGTTGCATAAAATTAAGATAAAAAAACAAAAGGGGGCACTATTTATGGTCTTCTTTCCAAACCTTGCAACAGCAACACAACCTGCACCATTGCACGATGCAACAATCTTGTATCAAAACAACCAAACTGAATTGCAAGAGAGCTCTCTATAAGACCACGCCCTGCAAGTGCCGTATTCAACAAACGAGTTGGAAGGACGCGCAGTGCTCCCCAAAAATGATGCCACAAGAGTGCCCAAACAATGATGCCACAAGAGCCCAAAAATGCTAGCTCTAAATTAAGTGAATTTTTCACTAACCTTACAATTATGAGATGGATATATACACACACCTTAACTTAGTATATACAAGCAATGCTACATCAATCAGCTTAGTCATCATGTCGCCTTGGGACAACAATGGCTCTTCCTCTTCTAGATTTTCTAACACTCCCCACCGAAGAGGCATTGTTGTCATTACCTTCTGCAAGTTTAGCCAAGCCTTCTCCATGAGGCTGTAACTCAAATGTTTCATCTTGACTATCCGCGTTTTTGCCGATTTCTAAAGCATAGAGTTTTTGTATACTGTAGGTCTCTTTAATTTTCCTCCTGAAGTCTTTACCAGTGCAGACCTAACTAAATTGTCTTTGCCAACAAACATCTCTTCAATTATGCCAAGCTTCCAGCATTGCCTTGGTCTTTCATCCCCAATCATTACCACTTCTCCCACCTTGATACAATTTGCAGTGGAGCCCTTTACATTGCCTGATGGGTAATAATTGAGTTCTGGCAAGTATTCCAGGGGCGGATCCAGACATTTCAGTGAGGGGGGGGAGTCCAGAGAAAAAAGGGCATTCCCTGTATAACAAAAAGGGCACAACAGTATATATTTTCTTGAATAATCACTTGATTCAATGAGCGAGTGCAGTACCAATTTTATTGTTTTATTAGATATCAGTCTTATTCAAATAGACATAATGAAAATCACAATTTCAAATGTCTTGCAAGTTAAATTAATAACTATCAATATTAGATGAAGATGCTACCGTAAGTGATATGGCTGCACCAGTGCACTTTGTGGGCACTATGAAAACTACTGCAAATATACATTTCGAAATTCAGGAAAGAGTACACTATACTGATAGAGTCAACAGAGAATCTGATGAATTAAACATACTGGTATCTATAATTTTAACATCTATGTACACTAGACAATTTATTTTCAGTAGGAAGCATGTCATCACTGAAATAAAATTTGTTTTGTGAAAAGCCTTCTGTTGTTTTTTTGAATAAACATGTCAACAATGGCTTGTTTATCAATTTCAAGATCATGATGCATGTGCATTAAAGCCAAGCCAGTCAATCTTTCCACAGTCATCTTATTTCTTAAGTAGCTTTTAATGCGCCTTAGCCCAGAGAAAGACCGCTCAGCCTCAGAAGAACCCACTGGAGAGAGACAACCAATACACGCAGCTCATATAGATTTGGATATACATCTCTGTCGCACTGTCTGAGACATTCAATGAGATTTGTTGGCGTATTTCTATTTTGGAAATAGATTTCCAGCACCTTAACTCATTTAAGAGGGAGGGAGGTGAGGGCAAGTCATTTTTCCAAAATAGTAACTTTTCACATAGAGTGCCAAGGTTGTCATTTGTTTTAATTAATTTAGGGATAATTTGGAAGAGGACAGCACATGTCTTTGACGCTGGATCAAAGCGGATTTTCATCTCATTTAAAAGGTGATCAAGGAATGGGATAGCTAGATTTTTACGATAGTAATCCTTTGGTGTTTCAGAAGAAGCATTATTGCGATTTACTTGTCGCCTGCTTATGCGTGGTCTTGAGACCATACCGCCAACACTCTCAACAAGCTGGGAGGCTTCAGTGAACCACTCCTTAAAATAAACTTCTATATCACTTCGAATTATGTTGATCTGTTCAATAGTACTGTCTGTCATTTCAAATGCCTGAAATGAATCTAAATTGCTACGCTGGAGTTTGGCAGCGATTGGAGCAACAAGAAAAGCAATTATAAATTCAGATGATTGCAGAGTAGTGTAAAGTCCTTGTGCTTTTGTGCGGGTATCTGGATCCCATGACCAGTTTTCAGTGCCAACTCTATCTTCAAATTCATTGGGATTAAGAATAACATCAAGTGTTTTATGGATTCGCACAAAAAGTTCTTGAAATGTCTCATAACACTCATGTCGCTCTACCCATCGTGTTTTACATAAACCCTGAATCTTCCTTTTTGTGATGCTACTTTCTGTACTATCCAAGACTTTTTCAAACAGTGCTTGACGCTTTGGAGAGTTAATGAAGAACAAAAACACCTCATTTAGAGAACCAATCATATTTCTAATACCCATTTCTTTACATGATGAAGCAATACTCAGATTAAGAATGTGGCTGCTACAGTGGGTGCAAAGAGCATACGGAGCAATCTCCCTTATCTTACCATTAACACCTTGAACAGATGATGACATTGAAGAGGCTCCATCATACCCTTGGCCACGAGGATTTTGAAAATTTATACCATTGTCTGCTAGAGACTTAAGTATAGCACCAGCAATAGCTTGACCAGTTGTGCGTTCTAACTTTACAAAGTCTAAAAAACCTCTGTGATATCTGTTTGTTCCCTTCCAACTAGAAATCTCAAACACCCTGACAGAATTTCCTTATTAGTAGTTGGGTATGTAACTTCATCAACTAAGATTGAGAAGTATTTAGAATATCTCTCAGAAGTTAAATCTGCAGTTACCTTCTTCCTTATGTACACAGCTATGAGATTTATTACCTCATTTTTAGGGTTGGGTACGATTCGATGTGGCCGACTCGATGCGACCCAACTCGATGTGGCCGACTCGATGTCAGGACAACTCGATGTGATATCCCTAAGGGATATTTTCGTTAGTTTTAACGAAAATATCACAACTTAACCTAACCAATCGTCAAGGGCGTACAGTTGACCTAACCGGGCATTCAGTTAACCTGCAGTAAATATATAAAGAAAATGAAATCGACTTGGCCTGGCATCGACTTGGCTTGACATCGAGTTGTCCTGACATCGAGTCGGCCACATCGAGTTGGGTCGCATCGAGTCGGCCACGTCGAATTGTCCCTGCCCCCATTTATTTTTAATAGTTTTTGATGTGTAGGTGGAGTTTCGTTTACCATTTTCAAGATGGTTTTTCAGTATAGGGTCATGACTAGCTAAAAAATTTATGATCGCCAGAAAATTTCCCGTGTTACTGCTAGTGCTAGTGCTGTCATCTCGATGATCACATAAAGCAATATTCTGTTTGCCACATAGGATAACGGCCTCAAATATTACCTTGAGAACGTGAACATTTGCCTTGTAATTTTCTTTTCTTTGTTCATTTAATAAGCCATCGACATGATATTCAGGATGCATAACATACTGCTTTGCCTGCTTGAATTGCATGACTGCAGTTTTGTGGTACTGAAGTTGGCCATGGAGATCAAGGATACCATCCTTACCCTTACTGTAGCTTTTTTAAGATTTTTAAATGGCCGATTAACCAGAATAGCATCTGTAAGTCTAGTATTATCTGGAGGGAACATTACACAGCATTTACAATATCCTCCAACATCTGAATGACTGTAAACCAACCACGGGTACTGATCCAACCAAGCTGACTGAAATATTAATGTTTTTGGTGGAGTATCCCCTTTCCTTACAATCTGCTTACAGAAATGTTCATAATTCGGCACTGGTTTGAAGTGATCTTCTATGTACCTTAGCTTCTCAAACAGCTCTAAGCTTGATAAGAGTACACGTTTGTTTACAACATCTCCAACATCATAAATGACAGGCGACGGTCCATCTAAAATCAGAAATCCATTATGACTTCACTGAGTGAGTAAACATGTTAATGTACAAATGTCAGTTATAGTTATTCATAGGTGTGTATGTGAGTAACTAACCTACGCATTTTACATAAATACATACATACAGAGAGAGAGAGAGAGAGAGAGAGAGAGAGTTACAAGGAGTTACAAGGAAAAGAAGTACCTCAAAAGGCCTTGCGGCCCATACCGAGGAGGTACCAATGGCAACGGGTGCCACGGAAAATTTTCTACACACTCAAATAGTGTGCAAAATTTGGTCTAACCTTTTCTTGAACTGATCCACAGAGGAACTGTTCACAACTTCCGAAGGTAACCTGTTCCATGTGTCACAGATCTTATACGTAAAGTAATTCCCACACACACTAGTACTAAACCGTTTCAAATCCAACTTCCAACCATTGTTGCGAGTTGGGTTATCATTTAAACTAAACATACTTCTAAAATCGACATCGTTGAACCCGCGTAAGAGCTTGAAAACTTCGATCAGTTGACCGCGCAGCCTCCGAGTTTCAAGCGAAAACAAGTTCAGGGCGCGTAACCGTCGATTGTAGCCCATATGCCTAACGGAAGGGATTAACTTTGTGGCCCTCGCCTGCACTCGCTCCAGCCTCTCAATATCTTTCCTGAGGGTGGGCGACCAGAACTGCACAGCATACTCCAGGTGCGGCTGAACAAGGGAATTGTACAGTGAGAGCACAATCTCCTTGTTCCGAAACTGAAATTGCCTCCTGATATAACCCAATAGTTTCTGGGCTTTCTTTTCCACCTCTACGCACTGTTTCGTAAACTTAAGGTCGCTGCTAATTAGCACACCCAAGTCCTTTTCTAAATCAGTCACCTCGATATTACTACCCAACATCGAGTAGTCCGACTTGGGATTGGCGTAGCCAATGTGCATCACTTTGCATTTACCCAAGTTAAACGGCATTTGCCATTTTTCGGACCACTCTCCTATCCTACCTAGGTCCGCACGCAGTTCCTCGATCGCTTCGGGCGTCCCAACATTGGCCCCAAGCTTGGTGTCATCAGCGAATTTGGCGATCCGACTGACGATGCCACCGTCGATATCATTTATGTAAATGATAAACAACAGCGGCCCCAAAACGGAACCCTGACGAACCCCACTAGTGACCGAGGCCCAACCCGAACTAGCACCTTTAATTACAACCCTCTGCCGCCTATTCTTCAGCCAGTTTTCAAGCCACCTACCTATTTCCCCACCGATACCCAGCGCGCGCACTTTCGCCATTAGCCGGCGGTGAGGTACCTTATCAAAGGCTTTCTGAAAGTCGAGATAAAGTATATCAATCGCCCTACTCTTATCGTACTCACCCAACATGACGTGGAAAAACTCGAGCAAGTTGGTGAGACACGACCTATGCCGTCTAAACCCATGTTGGGAGTCCCCAAGCAGCTTGTAGGAATCCAAATGGTCACCGATCCTATCCGCTATTATCCCCTCTAATAATTTACCTAAAACTGAAGTGAGACTAATGGGACGATAGTTCCCTGGACTTTCGTGATCCCCTTTCTTAAAGATAGGGGTCACGTTGGCTTCCCTCCAGTCACCAGGCACCTGGCCCGTCTCCAACGATTTGTTGAAGACTGTAGCCAGGTGGGGAGCCACCTGGTCGCGCACCTCCCGCAACACTCTGGGGAGAAACTGGTCTGGCCCAGGAGCCTTAAACGCGCTCAGTTTGTCTATTCTATCGGCAACGACTGTCGCGGTACATCGAACATTATCGAGGCCAGCACCTTCGTGCCTCACACCTGGCTCGGGGATGCGGGTGTCCTCCCTGGTGAACACTCCCGCAAAGTACTCATTAAGCACATTGGCGATGTCCGCGTCTGAGGTCCGCAGAACGCCGCTTCCGTCCTTTAACGGACCTATCATGCTTCTAATGGGCTTTCTACTATTAACATAACGGAAGAACTCCTTAGGGTTCCCCTTGCAGAGGCTTGCCACCCGTAGTTCTTCGTTACGTTTCGCTAGCCTAACCTTCGCCTTCACTTCCGTACACAGGCGGACATACGCTAAAGTGTTTTCATGGGAACGATTGGCCTTCGCCCTCCTATACGCTACTTTCCTATTTCGGATAGCCGAAGCGATGTCACGATTGAACCACTTAGGCTGCGTTGAAGCAGGGGTGACCGGTTTTGAGGGTATGGCAGCAGACTGCAGCACCATAAACTCGTCCCGGAATGCACTCCACACTCCCTCAACATCGCCGCCGACCTCTAACCCCATATCTCCTACGCTATCCCTGAGGCTAACAAAGTTCGCCCGCCGGAGATCGAGCTTACTGCCTCTCGAGTTACTACGCTTCACCCGTGGGACGCACACACGGAACCTAATAAAACTGTGATCACTCCCGCCCAACGATTCGTCAACGGTGAGGCCAGTGACGAGGTTGTCTTCGGTCGTGAACACTAAGTCTAGAACGCTTTCGCCTCGTGTAGGCTCGTTGACCCACTGAGTGAGGAAGTTCTCATCAGCAAAGTCAACTAGCCTCCTCCCTTCAGCATCGGCAGTCCTGTTTTCCCACTTTATGCCGCGACAGTTGAAGTCTCCTAAAACTACACACACCCTATCCCCTAGCAGGCTACTGAGTTCGGTGTACAGGGCTGTATCCTCCTCGAGGAGGAGATGCGGTCTGTACACAAAGATTAACCTATAGTTCGTCCCTCCCACGTTCAGATCGACGCCAAGCAGCTCCCGTTCCGACCGGAACTGGCAGTCAACCGGACTCAACGTGTCTCTGACGTATATTAGTACCCCACCCCTCCCCACGGGTGCGGTCTTTGCGAAACATTCTATACCCGGGAATTTCGAACTCCCCAACGTCCCTACGATCAGTATGAATCCAGGACTCGGTGATAGCAACGATATCCTGGTATTCTGATGCTAAGAGCGCCCGTAGCTCGCGAAACTTGTTCCTAATTGACCTAGCATTAAGCATTGCACGGAGGGAGCCTTCCCTATTCTGACCGCCCCCTAGCACGACCCGTTTCCCGAACAGCCAGGGCTGTCGGGAGTTGAAGAGCCCCTCACTAACGAGGGGGCAACTTCCGCAGGAGACTGAGCCCCCTCCAACGTAGGAGGAGGGTCACCCACCTGTACTTCGACGGACCCTTCAGTTGAAGGTACGTCCGCCACCGGCTCATCCTCATCTCTCCCAGGTGGGGGCCCATCATCTCTCCCCGGACTCGACCTCACCATTCTGTATAGGTGCCGGTCGAGCAGCGCGCCTAGCACACCTTTACCCTTGTTATTGAGGTGGACACCATCCCTCTGGTAAAGGTCCCACCTACCCGAAAATGCATCGAAGGGGTCAATAAACTTCACGCCCAGTGGAACGCACAAGTCTTGTACCCTCTCATTGATGCCAATGACCTTACTGAGCGCGTGGTCAGAGAGAGAGAGAGAGAGAGAGAGAGAAAGAGAGAGAGAGAGAGAGATACTCAGATCACAGACTTTGCAGTCCATTCGGAGTGACCTGGCCTTAATATTAAATTCCCAGAAATAGTTGTAGTAAGGATAGTAAAGCCAGATGGAGACAGCTAGAAATGGGCACCCAACAGGTTGAGAAACACCCAATGGAAAATTTTATAGGAAAGTCGGAAAATAGTATGGCAGAATAATATGTTATTAGAACCATCATCAATGCATATCGGATATATATAATATTATATATATATATATATATATATATATCCCCGCAAGGGGGTTCTAAGCTCGTGCTCTTGAGTGCTCTTTGTGCTCGTTTGTACGTGCTTGTTCCTGGAGGTTTCACGTGCGCCCTTCCGGCCCTAGCACCCAAGGATGATGGGGCTCGACCCTGCAGTCCTTGTCATCCTTGGTCTTTTTCCACTTCGACTGTCCCCTCCACCCTTTCTTTTTCCTCTGTCTTTCCTCTCACTTTTTCTTTGTTTTTCCGCTGAGATATGCCCTTTTAAATAGAGGCGAATCGGTTCTTCCCGAACTTTAAAAAAAAAAAAAAAAAAAAAAAAAAAAAATATATATATATATATATATATATAAAACAAACGCCCTTGGAAATGGTATTAAAAATTACCCTTAGTGGGATCGTTGTCAATAGGGTGTGGATGTGTGTCAATGCCAATAAATCACAAGGTACCGTAACTCTATTGTTGGGTAAGCAGTTTTGAGCAGTCGCCTGATGTAGTCCAATCAAACAACTGCACATCTACTTTATCACTGCTATCACAACTATTAAGAAAAAAACATTATGTGACACTGCCCACTGTTAAAAAATGTATATGAATCTCACCTTCTGAACATCACGAAGGTTTACAATGGATTGCTTAACCTCGTCTGTTTTATCATAATCTAACCCTGCAGAACTATCATCATCTTTGACAGGTTGTTGAGCCTCTGCAGTTTCATGATGGACATTATCTGAACAATCTTTCCCAGTAACACAATCAATGTTTTCCAAAGGTTGCTCAACAGACTTGGCGTCCATACTACTGTTGGTCTCAATGACAGTGGCTGCTTCATTTCTGACAGATTCTGTACTTGGTATTTCAGAATTTGATCTGTAACAAAAAATTCAGTCTACTTAAACTGTATAGTTTTAACTAATAAAGATAAGTAGCTTAAAGCTCAGCATGACGTGGTTTCGTAATGAATTTTTACTTAAAAATTATCAGTAATTTCGCACTATTACTTGCATAGCAACAAGAAGCATTGTTATAGAAACACGACAGTACAATAATATGGTCGTATTAAGTCAGATCTGCCTTTAAAATAATTTAAAATAATAAAATATACAGTCTAGCATTATCGTCTCTAGCAGCCCTATTATTGAACTTTAAACAGCTTTTATAAAATGAAAAGTTTTATCCTCTGTTATTCTACTTTTACTTACTTGAAAAACGAATCCAGAGTTTTGCACTTTTTTGCTTCCCTCTGCAAGGCTTCACTCTGTAAACGGCGCCGCCTCTCCTTCCCAAGCATGTTTTGTTTTCACACTAACTTAAGTGCAGACACTACTGACCAACTCAGCTGACTAACTGGCGCGCGAACGTCCAGGCGCCATCTGGTGACGTCTCAGACAAAACAGTTGTGGGGTTGAATGCGTATCATCGCATGATATATGACGGTTACTTTAAACGGAAAAATTAGTGAGGGAACACATCTGTTGCCTGAGTAGTAATTATCCTTAGACCTAGACCCTCCGCCACACCCTCCATAGAGCACGTCTGACCAAACGGACCAGAATATTAATGGCTTATCAATAAACATACCTACCTGTCTTTTATTTGTAACGGCTGAAAAAAAAGGCACCTTAAGATATTGAGGGGGGGTCCGGACCCCGCCGAACCCCCATAGATCCGCCTAGATGTCGGCCTAGTTAGTACAGTTTCAAAGTTTGCGGATGACACGAAGTTGGGTGGTAGGGCGATTAATGTCGAAAATAGAGATAAAATCCAGAAAGATCTGAATAAAATCGTTGATTGGTCAGTCACATGGCAAATGAGATTTAACGTCGATAAGTGCAAAATTTTACATATAGGTTCGCGTAACGGTAATTTTGCGTATAGTATGTCAGGGAAGGAGTTAGCAAGCGTAGAGCAGGAAAAAGATTTAGGAGTTATAGTCACTGGTGATTTAAAAGTAGCGAAACAAAGTACAGCAGCGGTCAATAAAGCGAACAAAGTGTTAGGTTTTATAGCTCGGAATTTTGAGTACAAATAGCGCGATATTATTGTTCCTCTTTATAAATCATTAGTTAGACCCCATTTGGGAGTACGCGATCCAATTTTGGTATCCGCATATGCGAAAAGATATAGGCAAAATCGAAAGAGTTCAAAGACGAGCAAGTAAGATGATTCCGTCGCTTAGGTAGAAGTAGTACGAGGATAGGCTTAAGGAGTTAAAATTGACTACACTCGAGACTAGGAGATTAAGGGGTGATCTATTCCAGGTTTTCAAAATTATGAATGGGTTCGATAACTTAGATAGAGATAGCTTTTTCGAAATATCTCAATATAATAGGACTAGAAATAACGGGTGTAAGTTGACAAGTAGAAGGTTCGAGACAGCAGTTGCGAAAAACTTTTTTACGCATAGAATAGTAAATAGCTGGAATAGTTTGCAGGTAGAAGTAATTAGTAGCACGTCTATAAACATGTTTAAAAATTGATTAGACGCATATGTTATAGATTAGATATAGCTAAAGGTAGTAAAATTAAGGCTTTTTGTTTCGGAACCCAAGTAAAATTGTAGGTCCTCTCCGCTACCACGGAGGACATGCACAATACACAATTACGAAGAACAGTTAGGTAGACCAGCCACGAGTGGATCCTAGTATGGAAAACTGATGAGTGGGTAGTTGGGAGGTAACGAAAATGGTTCACTGAGTAGGTAGGTAGTTAATCTAACAATTATTAAATTCCTTTTATGTCAATAACTGGGTGGATGAAACCAATTGGTTGCTCACCAGAGTTATTCTCCACACTAGTATTTATATACTGTGTGGGAGGAGCGTGCTCGGTAATGGAGATACATTACCGCTCAACCAACCGAGGAATAAACCAAGACGACGCTGGTGGAAAAAGCCCCGCGAAGAGGAGAACAAAAGGGAGAACGAAAACGAAGAACGGGGCGAGAGGACGCACCAGCAAGTGCGCTCTCGACAATTACACAACCGGAGAAGGGAGACACTCCAATAACAAACAGTAAGTGACTAATTGAGTTTTTAACCCAGTAAGTTAATCACATTAAATTAAGCTGGGTCAGACAAGTTAGGCCTACATTGTGGCCTAAGACCCAGCATCAACTCATAGCTTAACAAAGGTGAAGGTAGATTGCCCTAACCTAATCTTGTGAGGAATCCTACTGTGGACCTCAATTTATCTGCCCGCTCTGGACCATTTCCGGAATCTCTAGGCTGACCCCTCTAGGCTAGACTTGATCTACTCTATAGTTAGACTGGAGATATAAGGGGTGGGTTAATTGTGGACCAATTCATACAGAGCATTTTTCGCACTAGGGTCTTTGTTGGTCTGAAACATTATATATATATATATATATATATATATATATATATATATATATGACAATATATCGGGTGTCCCAATAAAATGTTTACACATCATATTAACCTATAAATATATATCAACATGCACACTTTAGATGATAGTAATATGCGCTGATGTATTAGTATATTTATAGTACTTAGTAATAGTAGTATAGTAGCATAGTAATGGTGTATTGTACTTAAATAACAGTAGTATCCCTTGTTACAGGAATTGGTGGCATTGCAGTTATCGTTTGAGCAACGTAAGTGGATTCTGAAAAACTACTGGAAGACGGAGAATGTGGCTGAGGTACAGAGACATTGGAGAAATGAGTTTGGAACATTACCACCATCACGAGTAACAATTACAAGATTACGTGATAAGTTTGAGACTGACGGAACAGTGGAAAAAGTCAACAAAGGCCAATCTGGAAGATGTCGCAGTTCAACTGACAATGAAAGTGTTGAGACCTTGTTACAGGCTTTCACAAACTCTCCAAATAAGTCTACAAGGCAATGTTCTCGTGAGACTGGTGTTTCTAAATCCAGTGTTCATCGCATTTTGCGACGTGAAAAGTGGAAACCGTACATACCTAGACTGCTCCATGCAATGAATGAGGACGATCCAGATCGTCGAAAAGAATTTTGTGAGTGGTTTTTGCACGTGTGATGAAAACAATCTTTTCCTGATTTCATTGTTTGGTCGGATGAAGCCACTTTTAAACTTAATGGTACTATCAATCGACACAACTGTGTGTACTGGGCCACCGAAAATCCAAACGTAACAGAAGAACGAGCACTTAATCAACCAGGAGTGTCAGTGTGGTGTGGTCTGTCTTCCAGAGGACTGATAGGGCCATTTTTCTTTGAGACACTGTCAGGGGTGCTGCTTACTTATCAATGCTGCAAGACAACATTGTACCTTCAATCAGAGCTCTTTTTTTGGAAGAAGAGTGTTACTTTCAACAGGATGGCGCGCCACCACATTACCACAATGACGTTAGAAATTTTCTCAATATTTGTTTTCATAGAAGATGGATAGGACGTAGGGCATGGGTCGGGGAACTTTTTTGGGTATTACCCAAAAATCTATTTGAGTAAAATGAAATTACCCCCAGACTTCAAAGTAAACAAAAACAAGCCAATTGCTCTTAAAATTGTTGCATATGGTGTCTCTCATACCGCACGCATTACCCCCAAAATTTTTAAATTTACCCCATTTGGGGTAATTTACCCCTGTTCCCCGACCACTGACGTAGGGGATGTACGGAGTATCCACCATGATCTCCTGACTTAACACCCTTAGACTTTTACTTGTGGAGCACTCTGAAGAACACTGTGTATGCTGAAAAACCAAGGACACTGCAGGCCTTGAGACACGAAATTGAAATAGCCTGTGCCAACATTCCACTCCGAACAATCCGAACAGTATGCCGATCTGTTGCGCGCTGTTGTCAAGAATGTATTGATGCTAATGGCGGACATTTTGAACATTTAAAACATTAAAGTAAGCAGCACAACCATGAAGGTGTTGACGCTGCTGGCTGATATTTCGAACATTTAAACATTAAAGAAGCCTATTTGCTATCTATTTACTATCCGCCTATTTTGCTTATTGATGTTGTTGCTTATTGATGTGTTAATATGATGTGTAAAAATTTTTTGGGACACTGTATATATATATATATATATATATATATATATATATATATATATATATATGTTATATAATGTTATAATGCTTCAGACCAACAAAGACCCTAGGATCCACTCATGGCTGGTCTACCTGTGTTCGTAATTGTGTATTGTGCATGTCCTCCGTGGTGGCGGAGGGGACCTACAATTTTACGTGGGTTCCGAACCACAAAGAACATAAGAACATAAGAAATTTTTATAGTGGGCACACTAGGGGCCACTTCGGCCCGTCGAAGTGGCTCCACTATGTAAAAACTGCCTGTAAGGGGTTCCAAAAAACCTTAGCCCCCCCCCCATTTGCAGCTTACATGTTTACTTATATCGAAATGGTTTTTAGTGATTATAAAAATATATACAATTCTTTATTTATTGCAGGTATTAAAATTACTCTAGCTGATAAAGTGATAATATAATGGCTTCTCAATTAATTGGGGATTCGGAGAGGCAACGTGTGATAGATCGCATACGAGCAATAACATTTCGGGATGCTCGTGATGCTGGAGCCACCTTTATAACACGTTCATGGGTTGCCAAAAAGTACCGTCATAGGCAAGGTTTAAATCCTTGGCATGAACTTCCAAAGCCAAGAAAAACTCAACTTAACATCGATGACAGAATGTGGTTTGCCCATTATCTTGAAGATTGGGATGTGGATGATTTCATGCATTTAGCTGTCTCCGATGAATTTTTTGTTTACGTAACACGTCGGCCTAACTACCAAAATGACCGAGTGTGGGCCACAACACCAGATGAAATCGATGACAATGAACATTATCGCGAATTATTAAAAAGTCCAGACTGTGTTGGTGTGTTTGCTTTGTTCACTGCAAAGAAGCTCATGTGGGTGTTGAAGCCAAATAGTCAGAGTTGGGATGGACAGTATTTTCATGATATTATTCTATCCCAGCATGTCATTCCTTTTCTAAGAAACCCAAACAATGTTATGGATGTCGATCAGGTCACACTTCTGCACGATAAGGCCCCCTGCTTTAAGACATTAGCCACTCAACAGTTGTTGCGGAACCATGAGATCGATTTCTTTGGAAATGAAGAATGGCCAGGAAATCCTCCTGACCTGAACGTCTGTGAACACATTGGATCAGCTATAAAGGACAAGGTTGAATGGCTCTTGTTTCAAGAACCTGCAGCAAATCGATTTTCGAAGGATATTGTTGATATGGGTCGCCTTGCTGTAGAAATCGCAACGTTGGATAATTCGAGGAAGTATACCTGTTAAAACAATCTTATTAGCTTTTTCCTTTAGTCGCTCTAGTAAGTCCCTGTACCTAGCCAGCAGTTCTTCCGATCTAGAATTTAAAACGTTATTAGCACCGACATGAATAACATACGTTGTGTCCTCAGAGGTTCCGTTTGTAAAATGGTCAACACAATTAGTTATATCCTCCACCCCAACCTTGCACCAGGGTAGCAGTAGCGGCGCCGACAACGAGGGTTTCTCCCACGGAATTCCTCGAGCTGCCCTCGAACAATGGAATCGCCAACGAGTCGTATTTCCGGTTCATCAGCATCTTCGAAACCTAAAACAGAAAACTTATTGTTTGTTATTACTGGTAGACAAGTCTTAGGTTTTCTCAATGGGGCTCCATTACGCACTTGAACGAAGGGTTGGGAACTAGGGGAAGAGAGAGGGTAATTGGTATTATTTATATTATTAGTAGAAACTGAGGCAGGAGGGGTCGTAACTGCAGTCTCAAGGGATTCTAATTTTGCCGTCAGGAGCATCACGCTTTCTTCAAGCCTCACTCTGGCCTCCCTCTCACGTTCTAAGTCGTTCCTCAGGACCTCCATGCTTGAGCACCACCTGCAAACTAACTGTTCGTTATTATTAGCCATTGTAAACGCGTAAGCGGCAAATTTCCCTTCACAGAGACTGCAAGTACTTGACGGGGGTGCCATGCTGTTAATTAATTAAAAAACAAATAAAAAACGAGCGTTACGAAATGAATAAATTACAACGTAGGTCTACCGTGTGCTTATTGTGCCTTCATCTGCGCAAGCCCGCAAAAATGTTCTTGAAACGCAGAAACAGGTTCTTGTAACACAAATTTATGCTAAATGAATATATAATTAAGCTACCGTCGAATGATCTGTAAAGAAAAAGTATTAATAATACTTATCTGTCCGCTATTCGACCGACATTTTTCTTTCCGTTTTTCCTTTTTCCCACGGTGGGTGACCACACTCTACTTGATCCCCCGAAGGAAGGGAAAATGAACCTAATGAAACCTCGTTTCTAATAGATTTGAAAAACAAAAAGGGCAAACCAAGGGAATTTCAAACCTTATGAAACTTCGTGTAGTAATAGATTCGGGAAACAAACAAGGCAAGCCACGTGCACTAGCCTTTGTTTAATCAAATAATATAGTAATGAATAAAGTCAATACATGAAATATATTTGTTAATGAATGATTAGTAACACGAAGTAATTTAGTTAAGAATGCACCAAACACTATTTTTTTTTAAAGACACTTCAACGAAAACCACTTATTCAATTGGTAACACTAGTGTAGTAATGCCTAGTAAAGAATATTAATTTTTGTTTAATTGAGATAATGTTTAATGTAAATCATTTACTAATAATTGTGAAATTACGAAAAAGTATGTTTGTTAGATTTAAATTGTTTAAAATGGGAAGAGTTGGCAATCCTGAACAGAGGCCCATAGAGCGGACTACCCCCAAAAAGAGTCAGTCGTCCGGCAGCGCGTTAAGCGTGAAGTTGGGGCTATGTAACCTTAACATTAAATTAATTGTTTTGTGCCCCTCTCCGACGTAAAATATTATAGTAAAATTTCCTGCTCGCATCCCCTCAAATTACTTAAACCATTTTCGGAATTAAATAAAGTGTTAACAAGCGTTAAAAGAGTGTTAATGAACTTCCCCTTCCCCCTTTGTGTTGTACCGGCTTTCAGTCTCGGCGTGGCTACCATGAATATAATTGTGAAGTATTGTGGAAATGAGTAAAGAGAGTGTAAAGATAAATGCAATAGAGAGCAGAAAGTAGAGTAAACAACGAAGAAAGTAAATAATAAAAGTGATTCACGACATTTTTGGTGGCTAGCGGCGGTCTTACATCATATTTTGTATGAGGCTTATCCACGTGCCTATTATTTCGATTAAAATTCTTCCGACCCGGTATAATAGCCAATAGCGTTAATGAATATTTTATTTCGATTATTAATTTATCTAAATGCAAAGTTTACCCCGTTTGCAGGCAAATTTCGATTTCCATTCCTTAAAATTTCATGGTGAATGTAATTTCAAAATGACGCATGGCCTTCGACATCCTTATAGCGTCCCTTACAAACTTCGCGCCTAAAAATTTAATTTTTTTTTCTTTCTTTTCGTGGGAGTTCGTTGATTCTGAAATGTTCGTTTGTTCCATTTTTCATCGTACGGTTCCGTTACTTTTCGCAGTCTAGTGACTCAAAATTTCCTTTAGTCGTGGTGCAGAGTCGGTAGAAAAATTTGTCTGACAATATTGCGAGTCATTATTACGTTAAATTTCGTTCATTACGTCGGAGAGGACATAGTTTTGAAAATTTATCGTGCTGTGAGGGCTCAATTTTTCTTTTTTTCGTCTCTTCCACTGTTATGCCTGTTTCAGCTTACCTAATCATAATAATAAGAATAATGATTAATAAATAAATTTTACTGGATTTGTACGTAAGTGAATTATGTTAGTTTAAATACAGTGATACACATTTTATATGGTCCTTTAAAAATGTTTGAGCGAAAATTTGTACCGCATTTCTAGGTATATATACATATATAGTATTGTAAGACTTCATGAACATGAAAAATTTTCTGGGTTTCATTGGTAGATTTTTTATTATATTTCGATTGGTTGTATATAATAATAGGCTTATTTTATTGTTTTTATAGGTTTACGGGCTTTTTGCTTCGCTTCGCTTCGCGCTAAATAGATTAAGTTACATTTTAAGGGACAGTCGAAAAATAATCTTCATTAAATGCAATTAATAGCGCGTATAGGAGTGAGCAAAAAAGCTTAATTAATTGGTTTAACTGAAATAGAGACTGTGTCGTGAAATTTTCTATAAATTCATTTGTTTTCTTTGGATTTTTTTATATTCTCAATAATTATACACTTACATATTAACTTATACCTATATATTAGTTATATAATTATATATATTTATATACTCATAAAATTTGGTAGGTAGGCTGATTATCTATTTTTTTTCTCTCCGTTCCTTTCGTTCATTTTCACGACAATTCCGACATATTTTGTAAAATGGCTATTGTATTGTACTAAAGAAAGATTTGTTTAGGCCTATCGTTAAATATTGTTCATATATTGACCGTCACTATGGTATATGTCTGAGTATTAAATTCTTAGTTATTTAACAAAATTTTAATTGGTTTAACATAAATAATCATAGGATTTTTTTTAATAAGCACAAATGTTATGCATTAAATTCTAAATTGTTCTTTCCACGCGTAACATTGAATTTATTAATTATAGGCCTAAAAGTGCGGCAGTAAATTTTATTTTTATTTTGGCGGCCAATGTGAGTTACGGTACACATATTTTCGAAAGCATATTATTATAATTATTTTTGAATTACAGAAATTGGTGTAGAAAATTTTCATATAGTTTCTTTACGTTTTATAAATGCATTCAATTTTATTTTTATAGGTAGGCCGATTTTTATTTCTTTCTTTCTTCCAGTTCAATGAAAATGGTTAAATTTTTATTTGGAATTTAGATTGTATTGCAAAAAGGATATTTTGATTTGATATTTTAATTTGGGTATTAGAAATGAAAAATGTCCTTTTTTTTTAGTTCGAGCGTTTGCATAGAAAAAATTACAAAATTATGTCAGGATATAATGCAGTTTCATTCGGTTAGGGATATTTGTATAGAGGTTCGCTTACAAACAAAGCGACCGCTCTCAATTATGCAATGTTTTGTTTTTGTTTACAGTAGGTTGCGTGTATTTTTGAGTGCATATTATCTATTCTTATTTAGTATAACGATGCAAATTTGTAGTTTCACTTGGAAACGATAAATTACTGGGATTTTTGTGATTTGCAAACCATACTGGGGTTCCTGTTGAAGGAGAGAGTTGTATCTCAGATGTAATTTGAATTGCGAGTTTTCATGAAATTTAACGTTTCAAGTTGGAATTACTGTATTAAAGTAATTTTCGGTAGTAATTTTTAATTTTTTAAACTTTTTAATAACTGTTTTGGAAAATTGTTTATTGTTTAAACCTTCAGTCGGGTACTAATGCATTTAAAACGTTGGCTCGAGTGTTCCCTCGGAAATGGAGCCTTCTAGATAGCCAGTAACGTTTTTGTGGCGTCTTAGTGTGCTCCCCTCAAAGGGCAAGAGGGTTCATGATTGTCAGAGAAGTGATGACATGAAGTTTCTGGAGTTCATTTTTGTCTTTTGTATTTAAAAGTATTGATGTGATTTCTGACGATAGTTTGAACAATAATATTTCTTAAATTATACTAACAGTTACTATGTATGGGCGCTTTTATATTTATACTGTACAATTTTGTTTCGTACGTTTTATGACCTTTTTTTATCTTCTCCGATGTAACTGCCATAAGTGACCTTATTGGTAGCTAGATGTGATTAAATTTTTGCGAAATTTTTAGATTTGTCATTTTTTTTTCTCTGTGAATTTGGCCAGAGCAAATGTGTAGTTATTGTTTCGAAGTGAACTGTCGAGAAAATTCGGTAAATTAAATATTAAATAAATGATAAGCAGTACAGAAACACGTTTCGAATAAACTTTTTTTTTTTCAAAATTTCAAAAGGCTCGGTTTGGAGGCAACCAAGTTGAATCCGAGTTCCATCCATTGAGTTTAGTCGACCGGATAGGTGATCGATCACCAATGATGAGAGAGAAGAGAAACCAACTGCGCAGGGACTTGGCGCAGGATGGTTTCGGAAGAGAAGAGATAGAAGAGAGGAACCGAATGCGCAGGGACTTGGCGCAGGACAGTTTCGGAAGAGAAATTTACGTGTGCAGGGTCTTGGCACACGAAAGTTTCGATCGAAGATGGTCTACTGGTATTTTTCGGGCAGTAGCTGGTCACGCTGCTCGAATGCTTCGCTAAATATGTGTCGTAGCACGCGGTAGGCAAGCCACGAGAGCTTGAACGGGTGTCTAAGACTGTACTGTCCATACAGACATACAGTAGGTTCGTTGGGAAACGGCCTACGGCGGAGTGATCGTTTGATTGTTGCCAGTAGAAGAGTCTTTCAGCTGGACGTAGGAAGAGCAGCGTTCACCGACAAAAGTGGAGATGAGACAAGGCGAGTTTCTTCATCGACTTCTAGAATTGCAAATTCCGTCCAATTCCGGCGCGTGGTCCCGCTTTCAGTATATCTCCCCCCCTGATCCTTTTAGAATTGGACGTCTCTCTTGTTTTTTTTTTTCGCCATTTGGAGAGAGAGCAGAACCATTATAGCGTGCTGCCCTGTTGCATGTTGATTGATGCAATCCCTTGCATTCTAGCGAAGTGAGCAGGAGAGCTGCGATTGTAAATTGAAGAAGTCCGTTGTCAGCGTGCGGATTGTGATCTAAACAACGTCCAGCAAATTAATGTACTGATTATTATGTAATGAAATTATAAGTGAAAGGGTGCGATTATTGCCCATATTTGTTGTGTTTTTCGTGAAATAGTATGTGCGCTCTTGGTCAGTATTTTATGTAAATTTTTCTTATTTTTTCTAGGTTGCCCTGATAGTAACTGTATAACTATACAAATAATTGTTTCAAATGTAAAGCGATCTTTGATGAGAAATCGCTGAAATAGATTGTGAACTTGAAATTTGTGTAACCAATGTAAGAAAATTTTCCGTTATTTTTTTTTGGCATGTGTAGATTAGTTACAGGTTGTAATTTAATTATTAGTGTGAAATGTTATTTTATGCAAATGTGAAAATTATAAAGTTTTCGATTTTTATAATATGATACAAAATATGTGTGTGAAATTTGTCATTCTAATTATTTCTTGTCTATCTGAACTTTGAATTTGTTAAAGAAAAAAAAAGAAGAAAAAAAATTGAAAAATATATAACTTGAATAAATTATTAAATTTGTAAAACGATATTAATAAGTTTTCCTAATGAAAAACTTATTTTCAAGGGGGTGATGCGAGTGTAGTAATGCCTAGTAAAGAATATTAATTTTTGTTTAATTAAGATAATGTTTAATGTAAATCATTTACTAATAATTGTGAAATTACGAAAAGGTATGTTTGTTAGATTTAAATTGTTTAAAATGGGAAGAGTTGGCAATCCTGAACAGAGGCCCACAGAGCGGACTACCCCCAAAAAGAGTCAGTCGTCGGCAGCGCGTAAGCGTGAAGTTGGGGCCATGTAACCTTAATTAAATTAATTGTTTTGTGCCCCTCTCCGACGTAAAATATTATAGTAAAATTTCCTGCTCGCATCCCCTCAAATTACTTAAACCATTTTCGGAATTAAATAAAGTGTTAACAAGCGTTAAAAGAGTGTTAATGAACCCTCCCTTCCCCCTTTGTGTTGTAACGGCTTTCAGTCTCGGCGTGGCTACCATGAATATAATTGTGAAGTATTGTGGAAATGAGTAAAGAGAGTGTAAAGATAAATGCAATAGAGAGCAGAAAGTAGAGTAAACAACGAAGAAAGTAAATAATAAAAGTGATTCACGACACTAGACACTCGATAAAACACGTCTGTTCACGAGGAAAGACTGATCACGAATGACTATATATATAATATATATGACAATATATATAATATATATATATATATATATACACAAATGAACAATGAATAATTCCTCTATAATTCGTATATTTATATAAGTCCTAATGTTTACCTAATCCATATATTTATATACCGTAATCTTTATATTCAAATATTCATTTTTACATAAGGACCAAACTCGCATAATGCTAGTTTGGATGTCTTTAGTATTCAATGTATGGTAAATTCTTTAACATACTATTATTATTTATATGTCGTTCATTCATACGTCCATTTCCTTTCTTGACCATTATCTTTTATTTCCATTATCTTTTATTTCCATTGTCTTTTATTTCCATTCTCTTTTATTACCATTATCTTTTATTGTCTACCTATGCCCTATTGACATATCAGTCCATGTTTACTCGTGTCAGTCTCTATTACGCACACAACCTATTGTGTGACTACCGACATGTGTATAATACTTATGCACTCGTACATGTCTGTTGATTGCCATGCTCACGTACATGATCATGATTACGTACATGTAAATACGGCCACATGTATTCTCTTTATTTCTTTTTTTTTATTTATTTAATTTCTCGCAAGATACTTGTTCATGCTGACGCAAGTGTTCGAATTCCGATGACGACGCCAAAAGCGGGCATCTGAATACGAAATCTCTCTTGCTTGCTTCTAATCCGAAAACATTATTATGTTATATATTGTGTGTTATGTTATATATATGTGCCCATGTACTTTGTGTTAAATCCTAAAATAATTGTTGTCCTAATATAAATATAAAACACTGTAAAACTATAGTTAACTATTTAACCCAGATATGCCTAATGTGCTATATGTAGGACACCTCACAAGTGTTTACAAATTTCATTATAAAAGTGACATCTGGCAACTGGTTACTTTATTTTTCGCCCAGATATATCCGAAAGAGTCGGTCTAGCCTGTGAATCTATCGTGGCATGATATATCTATTATAAGTCCGGTTTTTAACGAAAAGTATTTTCACAAACTTTCACAATGAGCAAACGTCCACACTCCTCAACAAAAAAGTAAGTATATAAAAGTAACCTAGCACCAATGTAATTTTGTTTTCATATATTTTAGTCTGTTTAGAGTCAAAGTGAAATATATGAGTAAAAGCAAATTCTTAACTTTGTTGTGTTTTATTCTACATTTAGTTAAATGTAGCCGTTCTACACATATGACGTTAGTCAAATAGGCATCGCATTTGCTCGGGTTTTCAGTTCTATTTATTTATAGTTTTTTGTATTCTTTTTATCAGTAAATTATGCTCCTGCACATACGTTATCTCTCCTCCTCGTGTGCGGAAACGTTCCTTAACACTTATGTCGTTTCTATTCATTTATATACTGCGCGGTCATTGCAGTTATATGCGCATATTCACGATTTGCGAGGGTGCCCTCTCAGGGCATTGGTTTCTGCCCTATGTGGGAGAATTTCGATTTGTGATTGAGTGAGGTCCGTAGCATAATGGTAGAGCATCCAACCGGCAATTGGAAGGCCCTGGGTTCGATTCCCGGGCGGTTCGCCTCATTTTTCATTATTCGTTATCTCTCCTCCTCGTGTGCGGAAACGTTCCTTAACACTTATGTCGTTTCTATTCATATATATATATATATATTAGTGATGTAGGTCACATCCGCATCCGCGGAACATCCGCACATTTTTCGCATCCGCATCCGCATCCGCACTTTGGACTGCGGATGTCGTGCGGATGTGGACCGTTGAGATAAAATGTCATTAATAAGCGGAAATTATCAAATTCTACTATATTAATAGAACTAGTTCATTGTGCGCAAAAGTGATGCAAGCGACAAGACGAGAGGCTGTTCTTGTATGAAGTTACTCTCTTGCAACCTACTTAGATCCACGTTACAAAGCTAAGTTATTTTCACCTAGTACATTAGAACGAGTTAAATCATCACTTGGCAAAGCAGTTGAAGAGCTTCAATCTCTTGAATCTGTCGCTTCGCCACCCACCAAAAGAATAAAAGTTTCAGTGACAGAACCAACACCTTCAACAAGCAAATCTATCACAGAATCTGTCTCTCAGTTTCTTGAGTCAAGCAGCAATGACGAGACCTACGCGATGTCAAAAGATGTAGTAAAAATGATCGAGAGCTATCACCAAGAAAAACGCCTGGCTGCATGTGACAATCCTATTAGTTGGTGGAAAAATACGCAGAATATCTATCCATACTTGAGTAAACTTGCAAGGAAACATTTAGCCTGTCCTCCAACAGATTGGCAGCAGAAAAGGCAGAAAAATTAATGTTCCTTAAGCGTAACCTTCCTATAATTAAGTTTGAACATTAAACGATGAACATCTTAGTTTACTTTATTTTAATTACTCATTTATAAATATGCTTAATAAAACTTTAAACTTAATATAAATAGTTATCAAGCTAATTAAAGATCTCTTTCTATAAGGGTGGAGGTTGGGGAAAGAGGTCGGTGGGGTGCATTTGAGTTGGGTTCACGTCCCGCATCCTGGTAACACAATTATGGTTTCTAATTGTGGCTGAAACTCAACAAAATATAACGAATTTATTTGCAGACGAATTCACTAATTGATTTCTATATTAGTTAGATGCTTGATATTATTTTATATGTTCAGAGAAAAGTACAGCAATTAATTATTGTACAATTAATCAATTATACTACATTATAGCTACAGCTCTCTCTATATAATAACTTATTATATACGTTAAACACAACAAATCTCGAATATATCCTAAAAAATAACGAAAATGTAGACATCCGCATCCGCATCCGCGGATGTTGAAATCAAACATCCTCATCCGCATCCGCATCCGCGGATGTGAAAAAAATGACATCCGCTACATCACTAATATATATATATATATATATATATATATATATATATATGAAAAGAAGGATCAACACAACGGCAAACATTTTCATTTATTTGTACATCAGACGTTTCGACAAATCTTTTGTCATCATCAGTGAGTTAAGTCTTAAAACCTTAAAACAAAATTGAAAAGTGAAAGTTACATCAATACAATATTAAGACCATTAAAATTAAAACCTTAAAGCAAAATGAAAATTGCATCAATACAAAATTAAAACATTTAAATTTCATCACTATAAAAACTAAAATTAAATTAAATTTCATCACTATAAAAACTAAAATTAAATTACCTCAATAGGTAAATACACAATGTTTACATCCACCTCCATACTTGGCAAAGTCTAAGAGACCACTAGGTGGTCAGGGGATTAGAAAGGGTATATCTGTGAAACACGGTTGGTTGTCAAAAGAGTCGTAATTTGTAGGATGAGCTATTATTATTAAGGGAGGGTTTGTTTCTATAGATGTACAAAGATTCTAAAATTCGGAGTTCTGTAAGGTTATTGGATCTAGTTAAAATTTCAAACTGAGTTTTGTGAAGGGGATGGTCGTTTTCATTACTGTGGTTTCTAATTGCGGATTGTGGAGGGCTACTGAGGGGACGGTTGGTACGGACTGACAAGCCCAAATGTTGAGAAAGGCGCACCTCCAGTTGGAGTTGAGTGCTGCCAATATACGCAGCCTTACAGCTGTCGCACGTGTATTTGTAAACAACATTGGGGCATACAGTTTTGGGGAATTCATCTTTGAACTTTAAAAAATTTGATAATTTAAGTGGGTTGACGAAGGCGAATCTAAAATTTATTTGGGGATAACTAGACTTGAGTAGTTTGGACAATTCACCTCGAATACGCAATGATAAATAACCATAAAAAGGTAATTTAATATATCTGGTTTCTTTTTGTACTGTAGTTACGGGGAGTTTAGTATCAAAAGTGTTATTTAAAAATTTCTTTAATTGGTTATCGAATAGATGAGAAGGGTAGTAATTGTTAATAAAGTACTGTTTTAAAAATTTAAATTCTTCGTTTAACGAAAAGTAATCCGAACAAATACGGTAACTTCTTGTTAATAATGTTACTATAGCACTAATCTTATATTTATAAAACATACAACTTAAATAATTGGTTCCCAAGCCAGTAAAAGTTTGTTTCCGAAATAGTGAAGTATGGAACTTATTATGGGCCCGTTTAACTAAAACATCCAGGAAAGGTAAACTATTATTTGTTTCGTTTTCACACGTGTACTTAATATTACTATGTTGTTTATTAAGATAATCACGAAAAAGTTTTACGTGTGAAGGATGGTTAAATATTAAGAAAGTGTCATCCACGTATCTTCTGTAATATATGGGTTTAAAACTACTAGGACAATTTTTCAACCAAATTTCTTCGTAATGGCAAAGAAATGCATTTGCTAGTGTTGGGCTTAACGGGGAACCCATAGCTACCCCATCAATTTGGCTGTAAAGGTTGCTATTAAATAAGAAAAGATTATCAAAACACACTATTTCGAGAAGGTTTTTAAATTGAGTCTGAGTGAGGCCATTAATAAGAGTATTATCAGTAGTGAATAACTTATTTAGTATGATATTTAATGTTTCTTTTAACGGGACATTAGTAAACAATGATGAGACATCAAAACTGGCCATAGTAAGAGAATCGGCATGATTGATCTCTTTTATCTCTTTAGCAAAATCAAACGAGTTGTTAATAGAATAATCAGCACTCAACTCCAACTGGAGGTGCGCCTTTCTCAACATTTGGGCTTGTCAGTCCGTACCAACCGTCCCCTCAGTAGCCCTCCACAATTCGCAATTAGAAACCACAGTAATGAAAACGACCATCCCCTTCACAAAACTCAGTTTGAAATTTTAACTAGATCCAATAACCTTACAGAACTCCGAATTTTAGAATCTTTGTACATCTATAGAAACAAACCCTCCCTTAATAATAATAGCTCATCCTACAAATTACGACTCTTTTGACAACCAACCGTGTTTCACAGATATACCCTTTCTAATCCCCTGACCACCTAGTGGTCTCTTAGACTTTGCCAAGTATGGAGGTGGATGTAAACATTGTGTATTTACCTATTGAGGTAATTTAATTTTAGTTTTTATAGTGATGAAATTTAATTTAATTTTAGTTTTTATAGTGATGAAATTTAAATGTTTTAATTTTGTATTGATGCAATTTTCATTTTGCTTTAAGGTTTTAATTTTAATGGTCTTAATATTGTATTGATGTAACTTTCACTTTTCAATTTTGTTTTAAGGTTTTAAGACTTAACTCACTGATGATGACAAAAGATTTGTCGAAACGTCTGATGTACAAATAAATGAAAATGTTTGCCGTTGTGTTGATCCTTCTTTTCATCTGTAAGCTCCGGTTCCCTAAGGAGAAGTCAATAGCTTTGATATATATATATATATATATGCGGCTTCTGATTCCTCCCTGTCCCAGCCAGCACCAAAGCGGCGCAAGTTGTTCAATTTTATGGCTGCTCGAGCTCCCTCTTCAGCTTCTCAGAACCCTACTGTCATCCAGGTGGACAGCTACCTTGACCAGCCCTGCATTGATGAGGACTGCAATCCCTTGACATGGTGGAGGGACAATGCACATCTGTATCCTGACGTATCTGTTCTTGCTGCCAAGCATCTTTGCATCTTTGCATCCCTGCCTCCAGTGCACCTATGGAAAAACTATACACGCCTACAACATGGTATCGTGTGGTACCTTTACTTCTTAATTAAATATAAATTATAAATTAATTGAATTAAATATCTATACGAAATTGCCTCGGGATTGGCAACATAGCCTATTGGGAATTAAATAATTGGGTTAATATTCGTTTTAATGCTTTGTTCGTTTTCGATAGAAGGAGACATTCTATGACAATTTAACATATAAATTCGTATTCAGGACACCTTCAAACCTCAGGGAAACTGATAAAAATCAAGGAAATGTAATAATTATTTTTTTATGGAAAAAAAAAAAATTTAGACGTAAAAAGCAGCCATTATAGGCCATTAACCGAGTGTTTAGCTCTTAACGCTGTTGAAATTTTGCCGGTCCTCGTCCTCTCCAGTTTTATGGGGAGACATCTCGTGGCAAAATTAGGAAACATAGGTCAAATCAGCCAATTAAATCTGGTTTTGTTTCATGTTACCTTATCCGACCAATCAGAGACATGCATTTTGAATCTCTAATAATGCATACTCATTCCAAAATCCTTATTCAGTTCGGTTTTTGCTATGGTTTATCTGGGGTGTGATTTGGATTACTTATAAAAAAGAAGACGGTGCTGAAGTTTTCTTTACCAGTCACGGTGTTTTATTTGTCCGCAGTGTGGTTATGAGTGTAATTATAGAGAAGTTGCTGACCAATATTATTGCAGAAGATTGACTAGGGACGAGCTCGGCAGAAAAAAAAAGTGTTCCTTTTACTTCGATGTCTGTGAGCATTGGCTAGGCCAACAAGTTCAAATTGGTGGGCCTGGCGAAATCGTCTATTTATTCCTGTTGGTCGCCGCTGATTTGTACAAACATCCCAACGCTGCTATTGAAGGTTAGAAATTGCCAAAAAACGCGGGTTAGGTTAGGTTAGGTTAGATTAAGTCTGAACCAAAACACATTTTTCTGGTGTTTTTTGGTGTGATTTGTTCAAATCTGAACTTCGTTTCTTTGGGAAATGAGCCGTTTTTGAGAAATTTTCAATTTTAAAATTTCTCAAAAACGGCTCATTTCCCAAAGAAACGAAGTTCAGATTTGAACAAATCACACCAAAAAACACCAGAAAAATGTGTTTTGGTTCAGAAAGGAGAAAAAGCACTAAAACGAATAATTACCAATAGTGATGTAGGTCACATCCGCATCCGCATCCGCATCCGCGGAACATCCGCACATTTTCTCGCATCCGCATCCGCACCCGCATCCGCACTTTGGACTGCGGATGTCGTGCGAATGTGGACCGTTGAGATAAAATGTCATTAATAAGCGGAAATTATCAAATTCTACTATATTAATAGAACTAGTTCATTGTGCGCAAAAGTGATGCAAGCGACAAGACGAGAGGCTGTTCTTGTATGAAGTTACTCTCTTGCAACCTACTTAGATCCACGTTACAAAGCTAAGTTATTTTCACCTAGTACATTAGAACGAGTTAAATCATCACTTGGCAAAGCAGTTGAAGAGCTTCAATCTCTTGAATCTGTCGCTTCGCCACCCATCAAAAGAATAAAAGTTTCAGTGACAGAACCAACACCTTCAACAAGCAAATCTATCACAGAATCTGTCTCTCAGTTCCTTGAGTCAAGCAGCAATGACGAGACCTACGCGATGTCAAAAGATGTAGTAAAAATGATCGAGAGCTATCACCAAGAAAAACGCCTGGCTGCATGTGACAATCCTATTAGTTGGTGGAAAAATATGCAGAATATCTATGCATACTTGAGTAAACTTGCAAGGAAACATTTAGCCTGTCCTCCAACAAACGTACCAAGCGAGAGATTATTTAGCAGTGCTGGATTAATATATGATGAAAAGAAAAACAGATTGGCAGCAGAAAAGGCAGAAAAATTAATGTTCCTTAAGCATAACCTTCCTATAATTAAGTTTGAACAATAAACGATGAACATCTTAGTTTACTTTATTTTAATTACTCATTTATAAATATGCCTAATAAAACTTTAAACTTAATATAAATAGTTATCAAGCTAATTAAAGATCTCTTTCTATAAGGGTGGAGGTTGGGGAAAGAGGTCGGTGGGGTGCATTTGAGTTGGGTTCACGTCCCGCATCCTGGTAACACAATTATGGTTTCTAATTGTGGCTGAAACTCAACAAAATATAACGAATTTATTTGCAGACGAATTCACTAATTGATTTCTATATTAGTTAGATGCTTGATATTATTTTATATGTTCAGAGAAAAGTACAGCAATTATTGTACAATTAATCAATTATACTACATTATAGCTACAGCTCTCTCTATATAATAACTTATTATATACGTTAAACACAACAAATCTCGAATATATCCTAAAAAATAACGAAAATGTAGACATCCGCATCCGCATCCGCGGATGTTGAAATCAAACATCCTCATCCGCATCCGCGGATGTGAAAAAAATGACATCCGCTACATCACTAATTACCAATAATTGTCATACATACATAGAACCCATATGTAGGCATCGGGCCTGCATAACAACAAGAAAACCAAATTTATTATTTCGTGTTCAAAATTTTCCACTACCAACTCATGAAAATTACATCGAGAGAAGAGTCAACGAACTTTGCGAAATCAGCAAATAATAAAAATATGAACATTATATTATATCGGCTCGCTCGGAGCTGCTTATGTTACAGCGATGCTTTAAGCAAGGAAGATGTACTTTATCTTCCTATAAGTTCTGAGTGAAATCCTCTTGATATAAAATTTAATAACTATAAGAAGGATAGGCCTATTCCTTCAGGTATTTAAATAGTGACTGCCTATATTAGTTACATCGAGTCAACTCATTGTGTAGCTCCATCGTACCACGGCCCTACATCGAAACAGAAGCGAGGCCCAACGAAATAATAAGGTAAGGCAATTCCTTTCTTTACCATTAGGCAGCGCAAATACCGAAGGCAAATAAACATAGAGGTCCTTTAAAGACCTACATATACATAACTCTCTAACGAAAAAACATAGGGCTCTTGTCGTTAACTCTCCACTGAAATGGAGAGAAGCTCCAATGCAGTCATGTTGTGTGAAGGTAAAGTCGGCAAGTTCTTAATTTCGAGGGCCAGTTCTCTTCCATCAATGTCAGAGTCAGCTCCAGAGCTCAGTATCTTAGAGAGCTTTTCACACTTGCAGGACAAGTTTTCCTTGTTCATTGTGATGAAGTTTAGGAGAACCCAAATATGTCCCTCACATCATCTAATGTTTTGAGTCTCTCATTTATTGACCCGATGACACAATCCACCACCACATTGAAAAATTTGACTTCCAACCTCTTTAAGGCCCCCTAGTAGCAGCGGGGCCCTAAGCGGCCGCTTAGTCTGCTTATGCCAGGAAACGGCCCTGTTCACACGACATGATTCACAATACACTGGACCTTCACATGACATGATTCACAATACACTGGAACTAAAAACTACCCACGCAACGCTGCCAGACGCAAAATGGTACTGAAAAATTTAAGTAGCTGTAACTCTTTTAATATTCATTTGCGACAAATTTCGATTGCGCATTTGGAAAGAGAAGCTAAAACTGCACTTGAAACTAAAAAAAAAAAAGTGGTGGGTCACTAGCTGGGTGTTAACACATAATTTAACCAATATTTGTCAAAATACTTATCAATATTCAAACTTTATGGGTAATCCACCACTGCAAATAACTACATTAAAGATAGGCCTACATATAGTCACATAGGGGCCAAAACAGTTGCATACCTTGCTCTGTTTTAGATGGTCCATCTCGGCTCATTTCCAACTCGGTTTGATTAGGTTAATTTCCTACCTAAATACTATTAACTAATTAATGGGCCGAGCTTCAGCCCCCGATTGATATAGAGGTTTCGCATTCCCAATGATGTTTCTAGTCTCATTCAACATCCTTATGGGCACCAAACAAAATAACTAGTAAAATTATGAGGAGGGCCGGATATTTGAAAGTAAAGTAGAAGTTCTATATGTTGGACAATAGAGGGCTACAAATCTCTTTAAATGCTTTCGAGCCAAGTTAGGAGGCTAAAATCAACTGTCACTACCGTATGTCTTACAGAAATTATATCCAGATATGAGACTATGTGATGTTTATCTGCCTACCAAACGCCATAAAAAAAACAACAACCAACATTCCCTCTGAGTAGACAAGCGTGCAGGAGATAAATATGACGTTTAGTGCATATCATTTTAGGGTAGGTACATGTGCTTACCTAGATCGTTTAGTGAGGGAATAAGAGACTTACGTTTCCTGTTATTTTCCCCACCTCTATTTCGCATTTGGTATGTGGAATTTACATGTCGTCCAGGTAACTATCCAGCCTCTTCTTAAAGGTAGGTACTGATGGGGCAGCCACCACACTAGCTGAAAGGGAGTTCCATGGGTTTATAACCCTAATACTGAACCACTCGGCTCTTCGTTGGGTTCTCTAATGCGCTGGCTTCTCACTCTTCCACTTGCTTGTTCTAGTTAATCCTGTTCTTAACTTAAAAAATTTGTTCCTGTCAACCCCGTCATATCCATGTAGGATCTTATATGTCTCAATTAGATCACCGCGTAGACGTCTTTGTTCCAAGGTTGTTATTCCTAATCTTTGGCACCTCCCTTTGTATGTGAGGTGACGTGTATGTATATATATGTATATAGTCTAAAAGTCACTAAAGAGTAAATATCACTAAATCTAAGCTGAATGGCAAGACGAAGCCATAAACGAACCAACGGGCTGTTCGTATTGCTTTGGTCTGGCCTAGACATGTTTTTTCCTATCTGACCTAATCTTTGGTGCTGAGTAAAATTAGGTGATGAATCTAAGGTGACAAATCGGGTAGGAAGTTGTTCGTACTTAAGTATAGTTAGGGGTAATGTCTATAGCTTCTAAATTGGTAATGTAAGAGAGAGTTAGGTAGGCTGTTGTGGGACACAGGAATAAAACGGTAGGCTTCAAGGAATACCTAATTCAACGCACCGGTAAGTGCTTTTGATTGTTTGCTAGAACCTAAGTAACCTAACTGGGGTGTCTACCCCACGCTATCACATTTGGCGACGAGGATGGGATTTGGCTCATTTGGTTAAATTTTGTTCATTGGGTTAAATTTGGCTCATTGGGTTAATTTGGCTTATTGGGTTAATTTGGCTTATTGGTTCAAGTGGTTGTTTGGAAAATTGGATGTAGACTAGTGGGTCGTCCGATTTGGTTTGTTTGTGTGGGGAAGCTACCGTACTATAGCGTAGGTCCCGCCTCCCTAATTCTAAAACTAATTCCTACTCAGCCCTAACTCTAAAACTAATTCCTACTCAGCCCTAACTCTAATACAATTCACTATTCAGCCCTAACTCTAAAAAATTCACTATTCAGTAACTAGACCAAATTTAAACCTAACCTAACCTACTTCACGTGAGTTGGCCTAATTCGGTTTTGCTCTAGCATGTCGGTGATTGGCCATATAAGCCCCTACGAAGACAATGGGGAGGACTTCGAAGCTTATGCCACTAGGGTGAGGTTGTTTTTCGAGGCAAATTCCATTCCGGATGCTAAGAAAGTACCTACCTTTTTAACTATAATAGGCCCTAAACGTTTGGTTTAGTTATGGACCTAGTTTCTCCTAAAGCACCGGAAACTTGCACCTATAATGAATTGGTACAGGCCCTAACCGATCACTACAAACCCCGAGTAGTTCTCATCTATGAACGTTTCAAATTTTATTCAAGGCATCAGACGGGAAATGAAAACATTGCAGAGTTTGTTGCAGGAATAAAAAGCCATAGCCGTACGTGTAAATTTGGGGACAAATTAGATGAAATGCTAAGAGATAGGTTTGTAATGGGTCTCAAAGAGGAGTCTACCCAGAGAGCCCTATTAGCCATACAGGACCTAACTTTTAGTCAGGCTGTAGAAATAGCTACGGCTAGAGAAGCAGCTGCTA
Organism: Bathynomus jamesi; assembly: GCA_023014485.1. Classification (NCBI taxonomy): domain Eukaryota; kingdom Metazoa; phylum Arthropoda; class Malacostraca; order Isopoda; family Cirolanidae; genus Bathynomus; species Bathynomus jamesi. The sequence goes on along the minus strand of JAJOZX010001834.1, from coordinate 252,953 downwards.
AAGATGTTAGAGCTTTTGGAAAGCATAGTAGTAAAGCCCAACACGTAAATAGCTTTAAATCTTCTAGGCCTGGCAGACCTAACGAGCCTACTAGACAGGCAAATAAAAGGTATGAGGCGAATACGACTAAGCCTACTAATTCTACTAAGCCTTCCAAGCCATGTACAGGGTGTGGAAAACACCATTGGAAGAAAGATTGCCCTTTTAAAGAAGCAGTTTGCCGAAACTGTAGTAAAATAGGCCACATAGCTAAAGTGTGTTTTTCAAAGAAAACAAAGGGTGAAAATTCTAATTTTAACATTTCTAGTATAAATCCTCAAAAGGGAAATACTTCGAACATTGGAGTGGAGTACCTATTCTATGAGCAGCAAAGTGGGGAAAATACAGGCCATATATTGTAGAGGTAGGCCTAAATGGAATTACAGTTCCTCTAGAATTGGATACGGGTGCTGCCCGGACGGTCATGTCCAAGGTAGTTTTGATAAGATTTTCAAAAACACACCTAAACTACATGCATCTAAAACGATTTTGAAGAAGTACGGGGACATAAAAATACCTATTTGTGGAGAAGCATACGTCACAGTTACACTTAACCAGAAAACTTTGCCTCATCCCTTAACCCTTTAGTGGTGGATGAGCAAGGGCCTACTCTACTAGGCCGTGATTGGATTGATGCTTTGGAAATGCCAATTGACAAAATCTTGCCAAGGGGTCAGGCAGATGTGCATACACTCTCATATCCATCTGACATAGATTCATTGTTAAGGGAGTTTTCTTCTATTTTTGGGCCTGAAGTAGGCAACCTAAAAGGCCATCAGGTCTGCATAGAAGTAGATCCTAATGTAACTCCGAAATTTTGTAAGGCTCGTTCAATTGCGCATGCACTGCGGGAGAAGGTAGATTTAGAAATTGACAGGCTGCTAAAAGATAAAATTATTGAACCAGTCACACACGCTAAGTGGGCTGCCCCAGTAGTTCCTGTACTAAAACCGGACAAGTCCGTGCGGTTATGCGGGGATTACCGTTTAACAGCAAATAGAGCCGTCCTTCTAGATTGCTATCCTATACCCAAGCCTGATGAATTATTTAGCTCTCTTGCTGGGGGTAAATATTTCACAAAACTCGATATGTCCCAAGCCTATGCTCAACTAAGTTTAGATGAAAACTCTAAAGAATTAACTATCATAAATACGCACCGAGGCCTATATAAGTACAATAGGCTATGCTATGGAATAGCATCGGCTCCAGGTATTTTTCAGAGGACAATGGACCAAGTTCTAGGTCACATTCCAGGGGTACTTTGCTTTCTAGATGATGTCCTCATTTCAGGTTCGACTAAAAAAGAACACCTAACTAGATTAACCACGGTTCTAAAAAGACTCCGGGATGCTGGACTTAAGCTAAAGAGAGAAAAGTGTTCATGGGTCACTAACGAGGTTTCATATTTAGGGTTCCGCATAGATGCCTCAGGCATTCATCCAACGGTGGATAAACTAGAAGCAATAGAAAAGGCACCACCTCCACAAAACATCACACAGTTACAAGCTTATTTAGGTCTCCTAAACTTTTATAGGAAATTTTTGCCTAATGCATCGACTTTCCTTGAACCCCTAAATAAGCTATTACGATCTGGGGAACAGTGGAGATGGGAGAAAACTCAAAAGGAAGCATTTGAGGCTTCCAAGGACGTACTACTAAAGTCCACTCTCCTAGTGATTATGATCCTAAACTTCCTCTCGTAGTTTCAGCAGACAGCAGTTCTTATGGAATTGGGGCAGTGTTATCTCACCACATTGATGGTGTAGATAGGCCTATCTGTTTTGCTTCTAGAACACTAACTGAGACGGAAAGACGATATGCACAAGTGGAACGTGAAGCATTAGCCTTAGTATTTGCAGTAAAAAAATTTCATTTCTATCTATGGGGTCATGAATTTAAACTAATTACTGACCATAAGCCTCTTTTAGGTTTATTTTCACCTAATAAAAATATTCCAGTTATGGCCTCAGGTAGGATTCAACGATGGGCACTGATTCTACAAGCCTATAAATTTGACTTAGTACATCGGTCAGGTAAACTTCTAGGTACGGCTGATGCGCTAAGTAGGTTGCCCTTAGAAAATCCAAATGATTGTGTACCGATACCTACAGAATGGGTTCACTTGGTGGAGTTTTTGGAATCCACTCCAGTATCTGCAGTACAAATAGAGCAGTGGACAAAATCAGACCCTATTCTGTCTAGGGTCATCCATTTCTGCTCAGTTGGTTGGCCTACTAAGGTTGAGAGTGAATTACAGCCTTTTATTCAGCGTCAGTCTGGCCTCTCTATTCAAAATGGCTGTCTCTTATGGGGCCACAGAGTGATTATTCCAAATAAAGGCAGGTCGAATTTAGTGAAGGAACTTCACGCTGAACACATGGGCGCAACAAAAATGAAAGAGCTGGCGAGAGCTTATTTCTGGTGGCCTGGTTTAGATGGAGAACTCGAATCATTGGTTCGTTCCTGTCAAAGCTGCCTAGAGAACAGAGATCTCCCAAGGAAAAGTCCACTTCATCCTTGGGAATGGCCTACTATACCGTGGCATAGGATCCATGTTGACTATGCAGGTCCTATAAATAATACTTATTTCCTAGTCATTGTGGACGCCTACTCTAAGTGGGTGGAAATTTTTCCAACCACTTCCACGACTTCGGGTGTTACTATTCGCTTACTCCGTTCAGTTTTCGCTCGATGGGGTTTACCCGTAGTCCTGGTTTCCGACAATGGTACTTGTTTTACCAGTGAGGAATTTCGTTCCTTCGTCCACCTAAATGGCATTAGACATGTCCGGTCTAGTGTTTTCCACCCGTCTACTAACGGTCTCGCGGAAAACATGGTCCGTACTTTCAAGTCGGCCTTGCGTCATTCTCGTGGGGAGGAAATGCAAGTGGTGTTGGATAAATTTTTGTTTAAATATCGAATAACACCACACACCACGACAGGGGTGTCTCCCTCTAAACTTCTGATTGGCCGGGGAATTCGTTCAGTTTTTGATTTGTTACGTCCAAACGAAATGTTACAACAACGAGTTTTACGCCATCAGGAAAAACAGAAGTTGTACCACGACACTAAAAGAGGGAGAGTTCTAGAAGCGAAACCTAATGATCCAGTTGTGATTCGCAACTATGGGGCTGGACCAAAATGGGTTCCTGCAACTGTGCAGGAGAGAACGGGCCCTGTTTCCTTCAAGTGCCAACTAGAAGATGGTCGTTCTATTAAACGCCATCAGGACCAGATATGGGAACGGGAAGTGCAGAAGGACCAGAGTCTTCCGGAAGAGAGAACTGATCCTCCGGAAAATGGTTCAACTTGCCCGCCTATACAGGTTGCACCTGATCCTACTACATCAACCCCGCTCCGCAGGTCGTCTAGGGTCCCTCATCCCCCTGACAGACTAAACTTGTAGGGGAGGAGTGAGGTGACGTGTATGTATATATATGTATATAGTCTAAAAGTCACTAAAGAGTAAATATCACTAAATCTAAGCTGAATGGCAAGACGAAGCCATAAACGAACCAACGGGCTGTTCGTATTGCTTTGGTCTGGCCTAGACATGTTTTTTCCTATCTGACCTAATCTTTGGTGCTGAGTAAAATTAGGTGATGAATCTAAGGTGACAAATCGGGTAGGAAGTTGTTCGTACTTAAGTATAGTTAGGGGTAATGTCTATAGCTTCTAAATTGGTAATGTAAGAGAGAGTTAGGTAGGCTGTTGTGGGACACAGGAATAAAACGGTAGGCTTCAAGGAATACCTAATTCAACGCACCGGTAAGTGCTTTTGATTGTTTGCTAGAACCTAAGTAACCTAACTGGGGTGTCTACCCCACGCTATCACAGTATGACAAATTTTTAATTCCTGGGACAAGTTTTGTAGCTCGTTGTTGTACCTTTTCAAGTTCATTTATGTCCCTCCTCAAATAAAGACACCAACTCTGCACTGCATACTCCATTATGGGGCGAACCAGAGAGCAATATAACATCAAGAATAATTCTGCATCGATATAAGTAAAAATTTTCCTAATGAATCCTACCATCCTATTGGCTTTTGCAGCTACCATTGATACATGTGTAGAAGACCTCAAATCATCTGAGATTAACACTCCTAGATCCTTTTCAACGGTAGTCTTCCCCAGTATTTTATTATTTAATGAGTAATACAATCTCTGGTTGTTCCTTCCCATGTGCATTGTCTTGCACTTTTCCTCATTAAATTTCAGTAGCCATTTTACACTCCATTCTTCAATGTGCTGCATATCCTCATTCAAGGCTTCAATATCTTCTGGTGATTTGATAACCCTAAAGATCTTTGCATATCAGCAAAGAGTAGGGCTGGGCATTGAAGGTGTTCGACTAAATCATTTATGTAAAACAGAAAAACCACTGGTCGAAGCACCGAACCCTGGGGCACCCAAGACTCAATTGGAAACCAGTCGAAGCTACTACCTCTAATGGAAACTCTCAGCCTTAGGTTGAAAACGAAACTGTCTATCCACTGTAGTAAATTTCCAGTGACACCTTGAGGTGACGTGTGTGTGTGTGTGTGTGTGTGTGTGTGTGTATGTATATATGTATATAGTCTAAAAATCACTAAAAGAAAGATGAATGGCAACACAAAAAGATAAACAGCGGGACACGGTCTGTTCGTTTATTGGGCTGACCTAAACGGCATGTATTTTTGTATCTGCAGCAATCGTTGATTCTAAGTTTAATTTGGTGATGCTTCGAAAGTGAAAGGAGTTTAAGTTGTCTAATTATTATGTCAGTTAGAGGTAATGTCTATAGCAGTGGTTCCCAACCTTTTCACCACCAAGGACCCCTTTTTTTTATTTTTTTCCCACGGACCCCATATTTTTGAAAGATTCCGTCTACCCAACAAACTGTTTTTATTAACTAATAATTAACTCGTTTTCCCATTTTTCACTATCAAATAAAAGACATATAACTGAGTATGCAATTCAAAAAACAGTGTATTAAAAAAGTATTAATAATTCCAGCCAAGAGCAAGGAAACTTGAAATTTTAGCCTGAGTGCCCTTATCGTGGGTAAATGTACGATTTCCATTGGAGCCTTTCGAAATATTGAAAGCTCACGGACCCCCAGCACTACCTTCGCGGACCCCCAGGGGTCCGGGGACCCTAGGTTGGGAACCACTGGTCTATAGCTTCTAAATTAGTAAAATAGGAAATAAGTTGGTCGAGGTTGGGACGCTGGCACAAATGGTAGGCCCTAAAGAAGATCTAAATCAAAGCACCTGTAAGTACCTTTAATGCCTACAGGGTGTCCATAAAGTCATGCATCATAGGAAACTACATTTATTTATAAAGATAGTTACAGTATTTGTTCGAAATGATTCCCACCAATCTCAAAACATGTTTGTAAACGTAAAAGCAGGTTTCTTTGAATGTTCCTCAACATATTTGGCCTGATGGAGCAGACTTCATCTTGAAATAAATAGACATTGCTTACTTTCTTATGATGCGTGACTTTGTGGACACCCTGTATTTGATAACCTAATACCTAACGGGGTCTAACACCCCCACGTTATTACACACCCAATGCATTTAACTTCGTTAATAGTCTTCTATGTGGGACAGTATCAAATGCTTTCTTACAATCCAAGTAAATTATGTTGTTATAATGTTATAATGTTTCAGACCAACAAAGACCCTAGGATCCACTCATGGCTGGTCTACCTAACTGTGTTCGTAATCGTGTATTGTGTATGTCCTCCGTGGTGGCGGAGGGGACCTACAATTTTACGTGGGTTCCGAACCACAAGAACATAAGAAACTTATTTAAAAACTGCCGGTAAATTGGCAACGACCAATTTTTACGAAACTAAATAATTATCAATTTAAAAATAATTAATTATCGGTTTAAAACTAAAGATAGAATCTCTCGGTCCAGAGGAGCAAGTCATAATAGACTACTATCCACAAATATGTTACATTCTATATCTATTTATAACGGACATGCAATTATATCAGATCCAAAGAATCCAGTCAATTTCATTACGGTATCCATCAAGTCACGGTCCATATCGATTGCGGACCAAGTCAAAATTTACAACCATATACATTATCAATTTAAAAATAATTAATTATCGATTTAAAACTAAAGATAGAATCTCTGGATCCAGAGGATCAAGTCATAATAGACTACTATCCACAAATATGTTACACTCTATATCTATTATATAACGGACATGCAAATATACCAGATCCAAAGAATCCAGTCAATTTCATTACGGTATCCATCAAGTCACGGTTCATATCGATTGCGGACCAAGTCAAATTTACAACCATATACATTACAATATATACACTTACGAGGAAAAGTGTAGGTGTGGCTGTAAAGACTGTACAGTAATGTAGAAATGTGTGTGCACCCATTATGGGTCTCCCATTTAAAGGTGTTTGTGGGGCAAGTGAAGATCATGAGTTTTTCAATACCTCACAGTATTATGGGGGGCACCGCTCGGCAGAGGAATCTCTTTAAATGGGGTGTGTAAGGACAGAGAGTATCCCCTAACCCAAGACGCTGCCTCCCTATATCCCACAACACTTGTGTTGAGCTGTAGGATCTATCCCCACAAAGCCTTAATTTTACTACCTTAAACTATACCCTTTCTATCAACATGCGCGTCCAATCGATTCTTAAACATGTTTATAGACGTGCTACTAATTACTTCTACCGGCAAACTATTCCAGCTATTTACTATTCTATGCGTAAAAAAGTTTTTCGCAACTGCTGTCTCGAACCTTCTACTTGTCAACTTACACCCGTTATTTCTAGTCCTATTATATTGAGATATTTCGAAAAAGCTATCTCTCTCTACGTTATCAAATCCATTCATAATTTTGAAAACCTGGATTAGATCACCCCTTAACCTCCTAGTCTCGAGTGTAGTCAATTTTAATTCTTTAAGCCTATCCTCGTACGACTTTGACCTAAGAGACGGAATCATCTTAGTTGCTCGTCTTTGAACTCTTTCGATTTTGTCTATATCTTTGCGCATATGCGGATTCCAAAATTGGACCGCGTACTCCAAATGGGGTCTAACTAATGATTTATAAAGAGGAACTATAATATCGCGCGATTTGTACTCAAAATTTCGAGCTATAAAACCTAACACTTTGTTCGCCTTATTGACCGCCGCTGTACTTTGTTTCGCTACTTTTAAATCACCAGTGACTATAACTCCTAAATCTTTTTCCTGCTCTACGCTTGTTAAATCTTTCCCTGACATACTATACGCAAAATTACCGTTACGCGAACCTATATGCATAATTTTGCACTTATCCACGTTAAATCTCATTTGCCATGTGACTGACCAATCAACGATTTTATTCAGATCTTCCTGAATTTTACCTCTATCTTCGTCATTAATCGCCCTACCACCCAGCTTCGTGTCATCCGCAAACTTTGAAACTGTACTGACTACGCCGACATCTAAATCTCATCTACTGCTTTGGTGATATCTTCAAGATATTCCAATAAGTTTGTTAGGATACTTCTTCCCATTCAAAAAACCATGTTGTTCCTCGATGATACTGTTGTTTTTCAGTGCATGGTCCACTATGGCATCGCTCACTAGTGATTCACAAACTTTACAAATTATACTAGTTAGTGATACTGGACGTTAATTCAGAGCTTCTGATTTTGATTCCTTCTTAAACAAGGGCGTAGTCAGGATTTTTTTTATTGGGGGAGGGCAAGCCATCAAAATTAATATAGGGTGAGGATAAGAAAAATGAAATCTGATATTTCACATTTTTTTACTAAATATACAGTAGCTCTCATTTTCAACATCAAAAAAGCAGCAGTTTAACCACCTCATGTAAAATAATTATACAGGGTGATTCAGCAAAGAGTACATTAAATTGGAGGATGAAATTCTTGGATAATTCTAAACCACAATGTCTCTATGGTAAAATGTCAGATTCTGCATAGTTTCCATGTTACAATACATTTAAGATGCTGTATTAATGAGAGTGAATATGAAGTGAAATCCCCATAGGTTTTTGTAATCATTTATTCACAGATCTCTACAGTGTGACCCTTCTTTGTTATAACCTAAAGGATATGCTCAAAGTTGCCCCCTTCTGCCTCAATGCAGGCCTATACACGCCGTACCATTGAATGTCTGACGCGTTCCAGAATGCCTGGACTATGTTTAATTTGCTCGCACCTGTCACGAACACGTGGCCATAATTCCTCTTTTATTTGAACCTCTGTATCATACACCAACGTCTTTAAATGGCCCCACAGGTAGAAATCCAAAGGGTTAAGACCTGGGGAGCGGGGTGGCCAGGGAACGGGGCCACCACGCCCTATCCACCTGTTGGGATAAACAGTATCCAGATATTCCCTTGATGCTCGGGGAAAATGGGCAGGTGCACCATCATGCATGAACCACATGCGACGTCGTACTTGCAGTGGTACATCTTCAAGTAGCACTGGCAGTGTCTCCTCGAGGAAATGCCTGTAGACGTCTCCGGTCAGCCGCTGTGGTAGCAGATAAGGGCCGATAATGTTATCTCTAATAATGCCAGTCCATACGTTTATTGAAAACATCACCTGGTGTGCTCTACTTACTGTTGAGTGAGGGTTATCCTCCGCCCATGTATGCAGTGGCGGTTCCTCATATGGGCAATATGGGCAGCCGCACAGGGCGGCATTTGTGGAGGGGCGGCATGAGCGCCTGCAAAAAAAATAAAAATAAAAATAAGAATAAATAAATAAAGAAATAAATAAAAATAAAAAATAAAATAAAATAAATAATAAAAGATCAATAAATATATTTTTATTAATAAAAAACCATCTATTGCATTTTCCATAAACCTTCCCATAAAAGACCTAAACAATGCAAAATGCTTCCAGATTAATATTATTGGGAATAAAGGCCCATACTTTAACATATGTAATGTTATTTTTCTGGGTTTGGTTAAATAGTGAAATGTATATTATTTATTACAGAACGAATCTTCACACTAAGCCACTAAGGTCTGTCAAATAACCGCAAATGGATAAGAAGAGGTCAAAGCTATCAGGTGCTCAGTTTAGAAAAAAGAGGAAAGAAGAAGAGGAGAAACGAGCAAAAGATAAAGGTATAGAGCTATGTCATCTACTCTTCACTGCTATATTGCACTGCTATTTTGTGATATAGCTTTCTGAGTCATTTGAAGTGTACTATTATGTATATAATTAGCCATTAACCAAGGAGGTTGTATTATTCATTTGTTTCCTATTCTAAAAGTTTAATAAATTGTGCTTAATAACATGTTAAATTAATTGTACTAGCCTATTCATGCATTGGTCTGTTATGTTCTATTTTACTATTTGCAGGGGCACTTTTGAAATATTTTGGAACACCCTCTGCCACTAGCCAGGATGAGAAGCCGTCTACTTCTGCCATTATTGAGGCTGAGGAGCCATCTACCTCCTCAGCCTCACATATGTCTCCACAAATGCAGTCTGATCCTGAGGATGAAGACCCATTTGCTTCTACTTCTCCCCGGCAGGACTCTTCAGGTGAGTTTGTGTGCACATATGTCTCTGAGTGTGTGCGTGTGTGTGTATGTGTATGTGTGTGCATCCCTGCAAAGCATTTTGCAAACAGTTATAAATTATAATGTTATTATCACTGGGTCTGGGTTACTGGGTATGTGTGGTGTTTCACCACCATAATTCCATAACACCACCACCATAACAAAGTGCTGTGAATAATGTGTTATCTAACTTAGGTGTGTATACTAATGAGTAATGCTCTTGTTCTTTCTATTAGAAATGCCTGGAGCAGAATCGCCTCCTGAGGATGAGTCTCTGTCCACCGACCCTGCTAACTGGCCTTCAGTTCTGACTGAGAGAATTCGGACACAACTGGTTTCCAGGGGACCAAGTCAAGTACCATCTGACTTTGTATTCCCTAGAAACGACAGTGACGGAAGAAGTTTCCACCATCAATACTTCAGGAAGTCATTGGTTAGTGGGGAAAATATAACCAGAAGTTGGTTGGTCTATTCCTTAAAAAACAACAGCCTTTTCTGTTTCTGTTGTACATTATTTTCCAAGAGGAAAATAAATTTAACAAGTTTGGGACTCTCGGACTGGAAGCATGCAAGCTCATTGCTCACATCACATGACAACAGTTCAGAACACCTAAATTCTATGAAAATCTGGAAAGAACTGGCAGTGAGGATGAGAAAGGGGGAGACCATTGACAAGCAAGAGATGGCACTTCTGGAGGCTGAGAAGTTGAGATGGAGAGCGGTGCTGACACGTCTCACTGCTATTGTGCATTCTCTGGCAGTTAGGAATTTGGCACTAAGGGGACATACAGAAAAATTGTTCTCACCATCAAATGGCAATTTTCTGAAAGAAGTTGAACTGATGGCACAATTTGATCCTATAATGGAAGAGCACATTAACCGTGTCCAAAAGGGACCTCCAGTCACACCAGCTACCTCGGCCACTACATACAAAACGAACTCATTGATTTGTCGAGCAGCAAGACCATTTCAGCAATGGTGAGCGACATCAAACAATCAAAGTTTTTTCAATAATTCTAGATTGCACTCCAGATATCAGCCACACTGAACAGTTGTCAGTTGTGATTCGGGTTGTGTCACTGGAGGGGAAGCCCCATATAAAGGAACATTTCATGGGGTTTTTGGAGGCAGAGGAGTCCACTGGTCAACATTTGGCATCTCTGATTCTGAAGAGACTGGAGGAGCTAAAAGTTCCTTTCATGGACTGTAGAGGACAATCATACGACAACGGGGCCAACATGAGGGGAAAAAACAAGGGTGTTCAATCCAGGCTCCTAGAAATTAATCCCAGAGCTCTGTTTGTTCCATGTGGGGCTCATTCTCTGAATTTGCTTGTGGCCGATGCTGCTAAGGGATCTATTGATGCCACAAGTTACTTTGGCATCTTGCAGAAGCTTTACAACTTGTTTTCAGCCTCCACACAACGATGGGCCATTTTGAAAAAACATGTGAACATCACATTGAAGATGTGGTCTGATACAAGGTGGGAAAGCAAGATCAAGAGTGTGGAGCCCCTGAGATATCAGGCAGCTGCAGTGAGAGATGCACTGATCGAGGTGAGGGACCACACCAAAGACTCTGTAATAAAGGTCGAGGCTCAATCTCTGTCAGAGGAGGTTGGGTCATACCGCTTCGCCATTTGTTCAGTGGTGTGGCATGACCTGTTGTGCCAAATTCAGCATGTGAGCAAGCAAATGCAGTCTCCTAGCATGCACGTTGATGTTGCAGTAAATCTCCTAAAAAAACAGAGAGGTCTCCGCAATTACAGGGCAACAGGTTTTGTGGCTGCACAAATGGCAGCCACAGATATCTGTGAACAAATGAATGTGGAGGCTGTGTTAAAACAAAAACGGCTGAGGTCCACAAAGCGGCACTTCTCCTATGAAGCATCTGATGAGCCCTTGATTGATGCTTTGAAGAAGCTGGAGGTGACATTTTTCAATGCAGTGGTTGATGCTGCAACATCAGCCATTCAGGAAAGATTTTCCACGTTGGAAATTGTGGGAGAGAAGTTTGGAGTGCTGACACATTTCCAAAATCTCACATTTGAGGAGCTGACAGAACAATGTGTGAACCTTAGTACTACACTACACTTTAAGGGACAATCTGACTTGGATGGCAGAGAGCTTGCACAGGAGCTGAAGAACTTGCCTGACTTGCCATCAAAGACCATATCCTTGCTTGAACTGCTGACATTTATCCATGAAAGGGAGCTCTCTGAAATATATCCAAATTTGTGGACTGCTCTCAGAATTGGTCTTACTCTTCCAGTCACTGTTGCTGAAGCAGAGAGGAGCTTTTCAAAGCTGAAGCTCATCAAATCCTACCTGAGGTCAACTATGTCACAGGAACGCCTTACCGGTCTGGCCATCATCAGTATAAATCATACAATTGCTGAGCAGATTTCATATGATGATTTAATTCATGACTTTGCATCAAGGAAGGTAAGAAGAGTCAGGCTTTAGATGGCAGTTGTGCTGTGGTGCAATTTATTTTGTTTCTTGTTCAAAGTGTAGCATAATAATTACCCTCTCTTAAGTGTCTTATTCTATTTATGTGATAGAGCATTTGTACAATTTAGAAATTTGATTCTCTAGTTTATTTATGGCAGTTGTGCAATTTAATTTGTATTTTTCCTGTTCATAGTATCATAATTACATTCTCTTAAGTGAGTTATTCTATTTATGTGATGAAGGATTTGTAAAATTCAGAAATTTGAGTCTTTGTTTTGGTTCTGAAGTTCCAACAATTAGTCCAGTAAAAAGTTATTTTGTGAAAGAGTTATGTCTGTCCTTTATTTTGGGGGGATTCGAATGTGTGTGTGTTGGCGAACAGGGGGGGGGGGCGCTGAAGGTGAGGTTCGCCCAGGGCGTCATGTAAGCTAGGACCGCCACTGCATGTAAAGGGTGTCAGGAAATGATTGCCCCCCCCTGTACAGAAGAAACTGAAAGGAATAGAAAAAAACAGACAAAACCACGCGAAAGAGCGTTTAATTTTGAATAAAAAACACTTGTTTTAATATCGGGTGTTGCCCCCATTTGCAGCTCTGACGGCCATTAATCGACGGGGGTATGATCCCAGAAGTGTCTCAAAGAGATCGGTATCATGACTCATTTCTTCAAGGACTTCGTTGATCTTTGCAGTCATAATTTCTGTTGAATACCGATTCTGAATGGGTTGTTCCAGCATTAAGGACTCCACCCGATCCTTCATGATGAATCCGACATGTTCACAGACATTAAGATCGGAGAATTGCCAGGCCATTCATTATTTCCGAAAAAATCAATGTTATTGTCCTTAAGCAGTTGTTGAGTCGCAAGTGCTTTCATACAGGGGGCTTTGTCGTGAAGAAAGGTTGCCTGTTCAACATCCAAAACACACTCGGGGTCTTTCAAAAACGGAATTACATGTTGGGCTAAAATTACATTTCGAAAATAAGGCCCATCCCAACTGGTTCCTCTTGATTTGATAACCCAGATGAGCTTCCGGATAGAGAACATAATGAAAACACCCACACATGCTGGATTTTTTACTATTTCTCGATACTTCTGGTCGTCTGGGACTTCATCAGTTGTTGCCCAAACCCGATCATTCTGAAAATTTGGTTTTCTGGAGACATAAACGAAGAATTCATCGCTGACAACCAAGTGAAGGAAATCGTCTTCCGTCCATTCCTCAAGATAATCACAAAACCATAACCGATCTTCAATATTAAGATCACTCTTCCGTGGCTTAGCTATTTCATGCCAAGCACTCAAGCCTTGGCGAACTCGAAATTGATGCACAAGTTGCCGATTGACTATCTTACCACGATGGATAAGTATCTCTTTCGCTACCTCAGAGCAGCTCTTCTTTCGGCGCCGTGATGCAGCAAGCACAATGTCTTTCGATTCTTGAGATAATTTCTCCGGTCTTCCTCCTCGAAATTCTGTTTCACAATCTTCAGGATTCTTATTCCAATTCCTTTTGACAAAGTCTTCTGATCTTTTTAATCTCTCAGCCACCCAGTGTCGAGTTATGAAAGTTGCACCAGCTTCCTTTGCTTCACGAAATGTGACAGCTCGAATGCGGTCAAGAACTAGCTTTTTTCTCTGAATCGTTCAAAATAGATGATGCCATGGTTTCTGTGGGGAAAAAAATGGTAAGAATTAAAATCACAGGAATAGAATATAATGGTTTTTATTCAGATTTTAACGCTCTTTCGAGTGGTCTCGCCGGTTTTTATCTATCTCTTCTAGTTTTTGCTGTACAGGGGGGGGGGCAATCATTTCCTGACACCCCTTATGCATGTTGTGAGTGTTGAAAGTACCATCTCTTGTGAATGTTGCCTCATCTGTGAATAAAACATTACTAGTGAACCAAAGATCAACAGGATGGTGTCGTAAAAACCACTGACAGAATTCGATCCGTCATAGATAGTCGTCAGGATCCAGCCCTTTGATATGGGTACAGGAGGTTTGTATGCAGGCACCTCCAAACGGCTGACTGTGGCACATGCACAACAGCTCCAACTGTTCGTGTACTAGTAGATGGATCATCTTCTACCAGGTTCAAAATTTGCTCGTCTGTGGCGTCCCCGTGTCGGTTATGTCCTCCAATATCTGCTGTAAATCGACGGAAAGATCCCCTTTCCCTCAGCCTCCGATCAACAGCGATGAATGTTCGGGGGTTTGGCAGCCTTCGGTTTGGATACCGTTCTTCATACAGTCGTACAGCCTGTGCAGCATTTCCACCTGCTGCCCCTAACACAAGGTGCATATTAGCATATTCACCATCTGTGTACTGCTCCATGTTGTAGTGCACTCTGATACGACACCTGACCGTGACCTACAGAAGTAAGATAACAGATAGTGATAGATACAATTATGAGGTGCAGTTACGATATTAGGAAGTACCACAACATTACCTTATCACTTCAGTACAGATTGGCATAACATGTAAACAATAGCCAATTCAGGAATAATTGTATGATCTACAAATATGGCAATCAAATCAGTAAAAACCTGTAATACGACGTATCTTCTCACACAGTGGATGGAGATATGGGTCCGCCCCGTCCTGTGGCAACGATGGGAGTGGTCTGGGGCGCACACCAGCCAGTCCACATTATCTCCCCTCTTCCTCCCCTTCCCTAGGGGGGTCAAACAAGAGAGGAATTATGGCCACGTGTTCGTGACAGGTGCGAGCAAATTAAACATAGTCCATGCATTCTGGAACGCGTCAGACATTCAATGGTACGACGTGTACAGGCCTGCATTGAGGCAGAAGGGGGCAACTTTGAACATTTCCTTTAGGTTGTAACAAAGAGGGGTCACACTGTAGAGATCTGTGAATAAATGATTACAAAAACCTACGGGGGTTTCACTTCATATTCACTCTCATTAATAAAACATCTTAAATGTATTGTAACATGGAAACTATGCAGAATCTGACATTTTACCATAGAGACATTGTGGTTTAGAATTATTTATCCAAGGATTTCATCCTCCAATTTAATGTACTCTTTGCTGAATCACCCTGTATATGTAGAGAATGACATTGGTGTATCTCAAAACTAACACTAGCACAATTTTTATTCAAAATTAATCGATGACATACACACTTAATACATGCAATATACATTATTGCATTTAAGCATATAACACAAATATGGATGCATTAGAACATAACTTAAAAAGAATAGCTACATTAGGTAATGTAAATGAAAGCAATATGAAGAAAAAAAATCAGCAGAACAAGGCATTACTGATAACACACCCTTCTCTCTGGGAGTCAGCGTGCAACTGACCGGGATTGCGAGTCGCGAGCGGCTGGGAGTTCAAGTTACCAGAAGTTACCAGAGTGTCGAATGACATGGAAGAACATGCAATCCTATGGAATTTTTACGTCAATCATAATTGGCACTATCACGCTATGGAACAACGTAACAAATTAACAATATGTATGACTGATTTTGATTAAAAAAGAGAAGAAAGTTTTGAAAGATCGTCCTACAAACTACACTTTTTTTTAACGTGCGTTAGACTCGCCTTCTCCATCCAACCGAACGACCATTATTTTAGATTATCATATGAACAATTGAATACTGTTATCTTGGTTTCGGGGGGCAGGCTCACCGAGAGGGTTGGGATACCGTGGAAAAATCCCCTGGGCCCGGACCTCTAGGGGGCCCGGAAAGAGGGGGGATAAAATCTAAAAATATTAATAAAGCAATTGATTGAATAACAGAGAGGAAATATAATTAATGAACATACATTTTATAGAGATTATCATAATCAAACTGAAACAGATAAAATATTATCTGCTGCAGTCCATCAATGCCCAAGACCGACTGACAGATCTGGGAACCACTGTAATTGAAAGCCAGTCAGCCCGTACTTTAAATTTCAACAGAATTAAAGTTTCATTCTCTATTGATACAACTAAATCTTCGTTTATGAAGTCAAAAGACAACACAACATTGTGGCTGCTACCAAGTGGTGGAAGATATCTGATATTTTCAACATCTAAAGAATTTTGGGAAATAATGAGATCCAACCGGAAAGGGTTCTCCATATCTCTATTGTGTCCACTGGTCGACATGTTGATAAAGGAAATTATCATTAAATACATCAAGAAAGCTTCTGGCATCTACGAGGGGCGGTCAAAAAATAAGTTTACACGGCGTATAATTTCGTAACTAAAGGACCTACATTGATTATGTTTGTATCATGTAAATTCGTTAATCATTGTTGGCATCACTGTACGTCGATTCGGCTGCCATCTACCGTACATTGGTTTTATGAGTCACTTGAACATGGCAGTTCAACTGAAACAGTGCCCTGTCATTTTTTGCAACGATATTCCGAGTCTGTCAGTGGTCAAGAATTTCTCGAGTGCATTGTCACAGGAGACGAGACATAGGTTCATCACCGTACTCCAGAAACGAAACATGCCAGCATGGAATGGAAACACCCTGGGTCCCCGCGACCAAAGAAGTTCAAGATTGTGAGGTCTGCTGGCAAAGTGATGGTACCGTGTTTTGCAAAAAGGCACAACAATCAATGCAGCTGCATATTGTTCAACAATGGAACGTTTATGAGCGGCCATTAAACGTAAACGTCCTGTGCTGCTCCGTAGGGCAGGGCACTGTTCCAGTCGAGCCGCCATGTTCAACTGACTCATATAACCAATGTACGGTAGATGGCAGCCGAATCGACGTGCAGGGTTGCCAACAATGATTAACGAATTCACCTGATACAAACATAATCAATGTAGGTCCTTTAGTTACGAAATTATACGTCGTGTAAACTTATTTTCTGACCGCCCCTCTTACAACATGCTGACCTTTACCACTGACATTGTTATCCTCCCAGTTTATAGCACAATGTGGTGCCGCGTTTGTTAGCAGGCTAAAGATAAAGTAAAGGCCAATTTGAGGCTTTATTCAACATAACCATAGCATAGATCTGAAACACAGAAAACAATAATTAGTAAAGACTTGTTACACAGAAAACAATAATTAGTAAAGACTCATTACATTCCTCTCTTCTTTTATAATACGTGATCACAGAAAACAATAATTAGTAGAGACTTGTTACACAGAAAACAATAATTAGTAAAGACTTGTTACACAGAAAACAATAATTAGTAAAGACTTGTTACACAGAAAACAATAATTAGTAAAGACTTGTTACACAGAAAACAATAATTAGTAAAGACTCATTACATTCCTCTCTTCTTTTATAATACGTGATACTTTGCACGGTAAGAAACAAAACGACAAGTTCAAGATATTTTGGAAGAAAGAAGAGTCTACAAGTTTAGGCGTTGAGCTGGGTATCTGATTCGAGTGCTTCTTCTCAGAGGGGGACTCGTCTCGGAGGTTACTGACACAGGTGGGCCTCTCTCGACTTCGACTGGAGTCGCTTCGACGGGAGCTGTTGGGACCGTGTGTCGGCGGATCTCAGCGGGTTCTGAGTCGTCCGTTAGCGGGGTGGAATTGATTGGCGGACTGGGTACGGGGGGTTCATAGTGATTCGTGTCATCCGTATTGCTACGTCCCGCCGGTGCCAGGTCCCTGATGGATACGGTATCTTCTCTCCCATTCGGATGCCGTATAAACGCGTAGTTGGGGTTTGCCTCAATTAACTCAACTTCCTCGACGAGGGGGTCGTTCTTGGATCGGCGAATGAATTGGCGAAGGAGTACAGTTCCCGGAGAAGACAGCCACGTCGGTAGTGCAGAACCGGTAGAAGTACGCCGCGGGTGCGTGAATAGACGCTCGTGAGGAGTTTCGTTCGTGGCCGTACACAGCAGCGATCTAATCGAGTGCAGCGCGTCTGGTAGGACGGACTCCCATTGCGACATCGGCAACCCGCGATCTTCTATGGCTAGTTTGATGGTGTTCATGATGATTCCATTGTAACGTTCGCATTGCCCGTTTCCTTGGGGGTGATACGGCGTTGTGCGACTAGTCGCGATACCATGTTTAGTTAGGAACAGTTTTAGTTCCGAAGACAAACGATGTCCCTCGATCTGTGTGGATGTAAGAGGGAGTTCCGAAGGTAGAAAATAACTCGGTGAGACGGGCGATAACGGTTGACGTGTTCGTATCACGGCACGGGAAGGCAAAAGGAAAGCGTGAATACTCGTCGATTACTGTTAGGATGTAAGGTCGCGAAGTTGCGCTCGGAAGCGGGCCTTTAAAGTCGATGTTAAGTCGGTCAAACGGGGACATGGCCCGTATTAAGTGACTAACTTCTGGTTTATAGTACTGTGGCTTACATTTAGCGCATGTTTGGCATTCCGACGTAACTCGTTTGATGTCATCCACTGAGAATGGTAGGTTCCTAGCTCTCACAAAATGAGTCATTCGGCGGACTCCTGGGTGTATCAGATTAACATGCAGCTGGGCGAGGGATATTCTTGGAGTAGCAGCGCAAAAGGATCGCGACAATGCGTCTGCGGCTCGGTTCTCGGGGCCCGGTCTGTATTTTATTGTGAATGAGTAGCCGGCTAGTTCTACACGCCAACGGAGAATCTTATCGTTCTTAATACGACCAGTAGCTTTTCCATCGAACATGAAAGATACGCTCCGCTGGTCGGTGACGACAGTAAAGTGTCGATAAGCTAAGAAGTGCTTCCACTTGCGAATGGATTCGATTACAGCGTATGCCTCCTTTTCAACGATGTGATGGCGACGTTCTGTGTTATTCAGAGCGCGAGAAAAGAACGCCACCGGGCGGCCGTTCTGGGTGAGGGTGGCTCGGATTGCTGAAGAGGAAGCGTCCGTCTCCACAGTGAACGGCAGTTCTTCATCGATTGAACCGACGACAGCTTTCGAGATATCATCTTTGAGTGTTTGGATCGTTGATACTTCCTCGCGAGTTAATGGGAATGATGAAACGTTGAGCAGAGGTTTGATCTTGAGGGAATAGTTCTGAATCCATTTAGCATAGTATGCGAATAGTCCGATTACGCGTTGTAGAGACGACTTGTTGCGAGGAGTTTGAAGTTCTTGTAGTGGCTGGAGGCGTTCGGGATCGGGCCGCAATACGCCATGAGAGATAGAATATCCGAGCAGGTGCACTGATGTCATCGAAAGCTTGCATTTTTCCTTGTTTAGACTCAGATTTACTCGTTTAGCGGCTTCCCAGAAATGTCGAAGGTTCTCATCGTGCTCTTCCCAAGTGGTTCCGCAGATGGTGAGATCGTCGAGGTAGGCGTATGTTGATGATAAGTTGTTCGAGGATATGAATTCGTTCATGACGCGCTGGAAGGCCGCGGCTCCGTTAGTTACTCCCATAGGGATCCTTCTGAATTGGTATAGATTTCCGTCAGCCTCGAATGCTGTGAAAGGTCGTTCAGACGGATCGATTTCTACCTGGTAGTATGCGCTTGACAGATCAATTACGCTGTAGTATTTGTGTTGTGAGACTTTGTTGGCTATATCATCGATTCGCGGAAGAGGATATGCATCTAGCATGGTAAATCGGTTGACGGTTTGAGAGAAATCGATTACCATGCGTTTTTTTTTTTGTTTCGGTAGATGTGATGACTACTTGAGCACGCCAGGGTGAGTTACTGGGTTCAATTATCTCATCCCTGAGTAGCTTTTCGATTTCTTTCCCAATGAAAATTTTGTCCTCAGAGCAAAATCGTCTGGACTTCGTGGCGATGGGACGACAATCGGCAGTTAAGTTGCCGAATAGTGGTGGGGCTGAAATTCTTGATCGAGTAAGGCCGCATATATGGAGTGCTGGCTCCGGACCTCCGAAATTGATGTTCAATTCCTTGTGTCTGATTAAGAATGGGGTACCGAGTATTATGTCAGCGCACAGATCCGACAAGACGGATAGTTCGAGCTTTTCGTAGTCGCGGTCTCCCATCGTAACCTTCACTGTACATCGACCTGAGATGGCTGCGGATAGATTAGGCGAAGCCATTGATACGACGCCCGAGTGCGGAAGAATGGGCAGCTCTAAGTGTTTGGCTAGATCCTCACGAATGAAGTTGTCCGAGCTGCCAGTATCCAACAAGGCGAGACACGAACGGCCGTTGACGAGGATATCGACTGTTGAGTTGGTAGGCATGGAGGAGCTACACGATAGAGTGGTACTAATGGTCGCTAATGCTGCGGCTGAATGAGACGCTGTGGTTTTATCCTGTTTTTGACGTGCCGAGGAAGTACTTGAGCGGCAGACTTTGGCCCAGTGGCCGGTCTTTTCACATTTCGCACAGATAGAATCCTTTGCCGGACACCTGCTTCGTGGGTGGCGTCGAGACCCGCAGAAGAAGCACAGAGCGGCTTTGTTGTCGAAATTCGTAGCGGCTGAAGAGTTTGGGAGATCGTCTCCTTGGACGCAGGCAGGCCGGGCAGAGTCAGTAGTCGGCGGCGGTTCGTGGCGAGAGCCAGTGGCTGCAACAGCACCGTAATGAGTGAGGTACGATTCTGAGTTTTTCTGGGCCTGATCTAATGTTCGAACCTGGACGATAGCCTTTTCCAGTGAGAGTGTGTCATTTTCGAGTAAGCGGGTGCGGATGGCGCTATCTCTAATTCCTCGGATGAAAGCGTCTCTCACAGATGAACTCCTGTTTTCGTCGGCGGAAACCGATTTGAAGTTGCAGTCATTGGCTAGTTGTTGAAGAATTTGCAAGTACTCATCGAGGGTTTCCTCGGGCTTTTGGTGACGGGTGGACAACAGGTGGCGAGCGCATACCTCGTTTGGCTTCTTGACGTAGGTGGCCTCTAAGGCTGCCATGGCATTCTCATAAGTAGAGCAGTCTTGAATGATATCAGCGACATCGGGGCCGATATGTATGAATAGAACCTCCAATTTATTGGGGTTGTGTTCGGCGATAGTACTCAAGAAATATTTGAATCCGCGCGACCATAATTTCCATAGTTTCCCAGCTTGGGGAGAATTCGGAGAAGTAATAAATTTATCCTGGCGAATCACCTTCTCCATGATATAGTAAGATTACTGGATGAATATTTGCTTGCTGTATCTGAAAGGCCGACTGAATGGCTGATTGAAATGTTGAATAAATTGTGGTGCCGCGTTTGTTAGCGGGCTAAAGATAAAGTAAAGGCCAATTTGAGGCTTTATTCAACATAAACATAGCATAGATCTGAAACACAGAAAACAATAATTAGTAAAGACTTGTTACACAGAAAGCAATAATTAGTAAAGACTCATTACACACAATAATTAAAATCATTACATATCAACACTTGAGAATCTTTACTCTACGTATCACAATTCCTGATTAAGTCATTCAGGAGCTCATTATTTTCTCCAGATGAGGAAGGGCAACGTTAAACTGTACCTACTATAAAGGATCCACCTCTACATTTGATTTCACACCACAACGCTTCTTTAAACTGATGGTCATTTAAGAAATTAACTGAACTACTTATAGAGACATGCTGTTTCTTCACTAAAACTGCAACTCCCCCTCCACTAGCAGCTTGTATTTCCCTGTCCTTTTTATATACTACATAATTTTCTGTCATACATCATATTGTCAAAATCCTCTTTATTTGTTTTGATTTCAGTCAGAAATATAAGAACTGGTTTTGTCATATAGATTAAATCAGACAACTCATCTCTCCTATTACTAAGACCATCCAAATTTGTATATAAACACTTTAAACTTTGAAACTTTGCGGTGGGTGTGGATGAGTTACTAAAAATACACTGGTCTATTATCCCTATCTATTAATATGTGCTTATTTTCTTTTACAATCCATCTCTCATTTGTATTATTTCCACTTGCTTCATTTCTTCTTTTTATTTCAGCTAACTCTTTTTTTTTTTTTTTTTCTTTGGGCAAGTCTTTAAATATATTTATTTTTCTAATTTCTTCATTTTCATCACGACTTAGTTTTTTAGCTTCTCTCAGTACCGGGGAGACAATATTCTCCCTTTCAAAAGTGATTTTTAAACAATCTAGGTTTTGTATTACTCAGTGGCGGCTCGTGACTAAAAATTCTAGGGGTGCTGTCTCTAAGAATGGGTTGAAATAATTACTGAAATAAAAGGATGAGCATTGAGCAATGAATAAAAGTTTCAAAAGTTATTGAAAAAGTTATTCGGTGAGCTCATCCTTATATTGTTCTTGATTATTTCAATTGTAAATAAAAAATTTAGGGGTGCTGCAGTTCCGCAGTGCCTACGGACGAGCCGTCACTGGCATTACTACTGTCTGAGCTTACCTGGCCATTGGCCAAGCCTCTATGTATCTCTAATTTCAAAATCTTGTTCACATATTTTCAGTTTTTCAATAAGATTCTTTTTACCTTAGCCATTGGGCTCTCTTCTCTTCTCTTGTCCCTGTAGCTGCCTCTGGAAGATTAGTCATAATCATGTTCCTAGCAATCTTAGCTCTCTCCCTCTCCAAACCCAAACCTCCTGAACCTTTTTTTCTATACTGTTATTTTATTTTATTTGATTGGGTTCAGAATCCCAGCTGAGCCCTGAACGGCCAAGCTCTGAGGGGCTATTTCAACCTACAGTCCAAGTTAAGCTAGACTAAAATTTACGGACTTGAAGGTCCTATTAGGTCCTACCTCATGGTTGCTGACTCGATGTGGGCCTACCTTAGGCTTCAGTTGCATAAAATTAAGATAAAAAACAAAAGGGGCTATTTATGGTTTTCTTTCTAAACATTGCAACAACAATACAACCTGCACCATTGCACGATGCAACAATCTTGTATCTAAACAATCAAAGTAATTGCAAGAGAATTCTCTATCAGACCACGACCTGTAAATGCCGCATTCAACAAACGAGTAGAAAAGACGCACCAGTGCCCCAAAAAAATGATGCCACAAGAGTGCCCAAACAATGATGCCACAAGAGCCCATAATTGCTAGCTCTAAATTAAGTGAATTTTTCACTAACCTTACAATTATGAGATGGATATATACACACACCTTAACTTAATATATACAAGCAATGCTGCATCAATCAGCTTAATCATCATATCGCCTTGGGACAACAACGGCTCCCCCTCTTCTAGATTTTTTAACACTCCCCACCGAAGAGGCATTGTTGTCATTACCTTCTGCAAGTTTAGCCAAGCCTTCTCCATGAGGCTGTAACCCAAATGTTTCATCTTGACTATCCGTGTTTTTGCTGATTTCTAAAGCATAGAGTTTTTGTATAGGTTTCTTCAATTTTCCTCCTGAAGTCTTTACCAGTGCAGACCTAACTAAATTGTCTTTGCCAACAAACAACTCTTCAATTATGCCAAGCTTCCGGCATTGCCTTGGACTTTCATCCCAAATCATTACCACTCCTCCCACCATGATACAATTTACATTGGAGCCCTTTACATTGCCTGATAGGTAATAATTGAGTTCTGGCAAGTATTCCATCTGCCACCTCTTCCATAACTGATCTTGTAGCTCTTCAAGGTACTTGAACCCTCTGGTTAACTCTTCTTGAGTGCTCTGGATAGGCTGTAAGTCTTCTGGCAAACTGGGGATTGATGTTAATCGTTTACCACAAAAA
This sequence comes from Bathynomus jamesi, assembly GCA_023014485.1. NCBI lineage: Eukaryota > Metazoa > Arthropoda > Malacostraca > Isopoda > Cirolanidae > Bathynomus > Bathynomus jamesi. Next base: position 229,363 of record JAJOZX010001834.1, on the reverse strand, counting down.
TGATTTGGTGTCAATGGCTCTGCATCCTGCATACTGTTATAAACAAGTGATAGGCCTGCTGTTCACCATTGCTTCTACTTCACACAGAACAGTGCAGAATTCTTTTTCGCTCAAATGAGCATTAGCCAAAAGTTTCTTTAATGGACACGTTACACTTCTCACTAGCCTTTCCCAAAATCCTCCCCACCATGGTGCTCTCTTAACAATAAACTCCCACTGTACCCCATGGTGTGAAAAGTAGGATTGGAATCCCTTCTCTTTTAGCAAGGACCAAACTTCTTGGAGTGTCTTTGCAGCCCTTTTGAAGGTTTTTGCATTATCCGATATGACTTTATTCGGGAAACCCCTTCTGTTCACAAACCTTCTAAAGGCCAAAAGAAATACATCACTACTTAAGTTGTTTACCAACTTCAAATGGATTGCTCTGGTGGTAGCACATGTGAAAGTACATATATAACCTTTGTTAGATCCCCCTTACTCATACACATAGACTGGACCTGCAAAGTCCACTCCCACTACATCAAATTGGGCAGAATAGATATACCGTTCTCTTGGAAGTGGATCCATCTTTTCATGATAAGGCTTTGCACTCCAACGCTTGCAAACCACACATCTATTCAAGATCTTTTTCACTAGTCTAATTTTGGGAATCCAAAACCGTTGTCTGATCTCCAGGGGCGTACCTAAAGTATTTGGCACCCGGGGCGGATCCTTCCTTTGGCACCCCCCCCCACCCATAAATTATTTTAAAATTTAAACACACAGAAAAATATATTATGTTTGCAAGTAGATTTTTAAACAGTACAGTACTGTCATAAGCAAATTGGAAATAAGAAAAATGCAGGACATTAAAAATTCAGTGAACAGGTAATACTGCATTTTATTTTATACAAAAAACACAGGAAATCCAGTTTCAACGCTCAGCCTATTCTTCAAAGGTAAATAGAGAGGATTCACAGTCTCTCCTTTCGAGCCTTAATTTCTGCAAATTGTTCAATGACCTCATCAAAATTCACCTTCTTTGCATATTCATGTTCAATTGAAAGTAAAGCCAGATTTGTCAATCTTGTCTGACTCATGGTCGAGCGAAAGAACACAGTGACAAGCTTGGCAAAGATTCACAAAAATTCCATTTCACAATAAACTCCAGAAACTGCAATGCTGTCCATTTCTTTGCATCTTCAACGTTGATTTTGGCATCTTCCAAATGCCTCCGAAGTCGTCCAATTTCCACACTGATATCTTCATCAGAGAATTCATCGAAAATCTGAGTCAAATTTGGAATGTACTTCCGAAGTTCTTCTTCTGTTGCAACAACCAAAGTGTTTGGCTGAATAACAGCGAAGATTGACAGAATTTGATCCATTGCCTTAGAACGAATCTCCAATTCTTGATGAAAGCGATCAAGACATTGAAAGTCCAGGGACGTGCGGTGCGTTATAATAACTCAGGGTAGGCAGTAGGCACTAATAAAATCAATTGCCAACAAAGGGTCTGAAAACTGTATTAACAATAATTAGCATCGAAATATAGAAATTAGGCATGGTGCATCGCATTGTTACTCAACTTAATAAAACTGGTCAGAATTTCATAGCTATTTTATACCAACTAATATCCCGGTAATTAATAAAAATATTAAAAGTTCAAAATAAAATTTTAGTTATATAAGTATTTACTTACTTTATTTGTAGATAAATTCCATTCGTCTCTCCTTCTGAAGAAATATTTCTGTAACCATTTCATAAAAGTTGTGTGTAGTACTTTGTTCCAGTTTCATGAACCTTTCTTTTTCTATAGAGATTAAAGCAAGCGATGAAAGCATTTCATGTGTCATTCGATTCCTAGTGCATGTTTTAATTCTTTTTAAAGCTGAAATTGTAAGGACCAATTGCAGCAGTTTCACTGCTTCGGGAAATGTTTGTTCCAGTTCATTTTTAAAAATGAAGACAAGCAAATCTTTAATAGATTTGTCTCGTAACATTGGTGCATTACAGATTCCAGCCAAATCAGCTTTTAGTCTTGCGAAATCAAAGAAGTTAGCATAATTCTTTTCTGAACTTTCTTGTGCTTCCCTATCAACTTGACAAGCCATTTCGGCAAACTTCTTACTATCAACTAAAGTAATAAACCGCAAATTTTTGAAGTCATTATATTTAATTCCATTTGTTTAATTATATCATTCAATATAAGACAAAAAATTCTTTCTCTTTCTTCCTTAATTGGATGTTTTATGCGACAATTGGATTCAGCAAGATTATTTTCTATACAATTCTCTTCAAACTTCTCATAAAAAACACCAAAATTTTTAAGCATATCTTCTAATGCTACATCATACGCCCGCCCCATGGGTTGCTTCGTAGGCAGGTTAAAAATTGCCTTTATTTCCTATTGTTTTAAAGCAAAAAGCTTGTATTGACGGCACGCGCTACGAAGAATTTAGCTATTATAATTTATATGCAGGATAAAAAGCATAGCAATATGTGCCTGCTTCAGCATTACACATAATGCTACATACAGAATTAGCATGAAATTTGTATGTAGTATTTTAAGAGAAAGCATTAAGGAACTGAAAGAATGAAGTTTAAATAACGAAAAAAGTTACTTTTTTATATTTTTAGATTTTATGCTAGGGCAGGCACTGCCTACCTTGCCTACCCTGAGTGCACGTCGCTGATTCAAACATAGCCCTTTTTACTTCCTCTGGCAATGTGAGACCAGCATCCTTTGCCATCTCTCCTGGCATCCTTTTTCGGAGCTTTACTCTCCCTCTTCTTTCCATAGAAATGTCCATTTCCTCACACTTTGTAGTTGCATAATGAATGGCCCTTTCCACAATTTCATTGCGCTGATCTTCAAGAAACCAGTTTTAGAGCTTGGAGCTTCACAATGCACTTTTCAAGGCTGATTCCAACTGTTTGCAAATACTTTTGTGTGAGATTAATTTCTTCGAGGACTCCACACCAGAAAGAAAGGTAACTCAAAAAAGAGAAATCGCATACAGCAGACAGCAAAATCTGAGCTGATCCTCTTGTGTCCACATCTTTGGGATCGCACAGTACTTCAGGGGTTGAGGTTGAGTACCATGATATTGTTATAAACACCATCACTTTATGCTTTATCATAATTATTTAATGAAACATACCTCATGTATGTGGAGTTACAGTGTCAAGTGAACAAGACTTGGAATGTCAGTTGCAGCCAGCTGGCTATGCTCAACAAACTGATGACGAAAACGTCAACAAACGTTCGCCTTTCGATGTAATTTTTATCAAATATTTAATTTTTCGTTTGTAAATTTTGTATTACCAATAAAAATAAAAGGTACTTGTGGGTTATCTGTCGCCACTTTTTAATATTTTTTTTATTTATTTATTTTTATATATTAAGAGAAGAGGATTCTTTATATTGTACGGCATTGACGATTGGTTAGGTTAAGTCGTGCTAGTTTGGTTAAATAAAAAACTTTTTAATATTTTTTTTATTTAGTTATTTTTATATATTAAGAGAAGAGGATTCTTTATACTGTACGGCATTGACGATTGGTTAGGTTAAGTCGTGCTAGTTTGGTTAAATAAAACGGTATTTAACCAAACTAGCACGACTTAACCTAACCAATCGTCAATGCCGTACAGTATAAAGAATCCTCTTCTCTTAATATATAAAAATAAATAAATAAAAAAAATATTAAAAAGTGGCGACAGATAACCCACAAGTACCAAATAAAATTTTTATTTTATAGTGGAAATTAACATTAAGCTGTTGTAATAGTTTGAACATTTTTAATTTTTTTTTCTATTTTGGCGAATTTTTCATTTGGTTTGAAAACTTGTACTGATATTTCAACTCTCCCGATGGCACCCCCCTCCTGGCTGTCACCCGGGGCGGACCGCCCTCCTCGCACCCCCTTAGTACACCACTGCTGATCTCTATTATCACTTCTCTAACTCCAGCATGTAACAACTCATGATGCGTATCCAGGATAAAAAGTTCGACAAAGTGCCCCCCAGAAGGTAGCAAAATTGGATGTCTTTTCTCCTTTGGAAGCCGAGAAAACTGTAGTCCACTTCCTACTCTCAATAAATCCTGATCCGAAAACACATCCAAACCCTTGAGAGCAGAATGTGTTGGTAGAACCTGTAATGGACTGCTGGTGAGCAATTTTCTCTCTTCACCAAATTTTTCCTTCTGCACATATACCACCCAGTATTGCCTGGCTTGATGAATCTCCTTACTGTTCAGAATTCCTCCCCTTCTTGTTTCTCCCTTAATGTTGTCTGTAAATCTGTAGCTGGTTCCTTCTTGGTGCTACTTGTAGTTGCCGGGAAGAATGAAGGATACGAGAGGCAAGCTATCGCTTTGTTGGGTATCTCTTTTAGGGGCCTCTCGTGTCCTCTTCTCTCCCTGTCGTTTGGGGGGTTGGCGTCTTGAAGGAAAAGCCGGTCATTTTCAGAGTTTATTGAGTTCTTGGTTGGCTGAGGTTATTTTACAGAAGATTTTGTTATTTTATATACAGCTGAATTAATTAAATATATATATATAAATTTATGTACAATACTTATTTATAAAGATTATATATGATTCTTAAAATTACACAATGATAAAATATATACAATTTGGTACGCGCAAAATTGGTTTGTCGGTAACTAATATAAAAATAATATAAATGCGGAAAATTAACTGCGCGGCCCCACACTACTGCCCACCCCGAGAAGCGGAGCACGTATATCAAAAGTAGAAATATTCGGGTCTTGATTTGAATCGGATCCTTCGTCCAGCTCGCGTTGATCCTCGGTCGGCCTCGTTTCCGGTTGTTGCGTTGTCCTGCGCGCCCGTCCTGAGGTCTGTATTTGCTACCTCCGAGGTGCGTCCTCCATCGTCCTTTTTCCTTGCGTGCTTTTTCTCCGATCCGATGTCGTCCGATTGTGCGCCCGGTACCTGTGTGGGACCTGAAACTATATACGCCGGTTTTAAACGATTAATTGAAATGGCTTCTGATGATCCGTTGTTTTTTCTATTACGAAGTACTTATCGTGGCGTTCGAGAACACGGAAAGGTCCTTGATATGGTGCCTCGAATGGTTTTCGAACGCGGTCGATGCGTACCCATACGTGGCTTGATTTGTGGAGTTCCGATGGAATGAATGATTTGGGGGCTGAGTGAATGTTTCCTTGAGAGAGTTGGGCGAAATCGATTTGCGTCATTTTCTTGGCTAATTCGGAGATGAATTTTGAATTGGATTTTGACGACGAATTGGCGATCATTGGCCTCGGGCATAATAGGGTGGTTCCGGTGACGGTGGTGAACGGTGAATAACCCGATTCGTTGGGGAGACTGCGTAAACCAAGGAGAACTATGGGTAAAGCGGGGAGCCAATCTTGTTTTCGAGCGATGATTGCTGTCTTGATGGTGCGATGAGATCTTTCAATTATTCCGTTGGTCTGAGGGCGATACGACAAAGTTCTTAGTCGGTGAAATCCGATGAGAGCTGAGAGTTCCCTAAAGAGTTCGGATTCGAATTGGGATCCGCGGTCCGTTATGACTTGCAGTGGTACACCAAATCTTGAAATCCATACATCGAGAAATGCGTGTGCTATTGATGTGGCTGTAGTATCAATCAGAGGATATGCTTCTATCCATCTTGTGGCACGATCGATGCAGGTTAGGAGATATCTATATGGGGAAGGATATGTTTGACCGGGCAAAGTGGTTGGCGGTAAGGGACCGACGATGTCGATATGTACCGTTTCAAATCTTGAACTTGGTAAATCGAAGGGGGTTATTTCTGATTTTGTATGGCGAGAAATTTTTGAGGATTGACATGATTCACAATTTCGGGACCAAGTTCGAATATCCTTATTCATTGAGGGCCAAAAGTATCTTGATTTAATGATACGAAGTGATTGCTTGATGCCTGGATGAGAAATATTATGAAATTGATTGAAGATGGAAGATCGATGCTGCTTGGGAACAAAAGGACGGGGATATGGCGTGGATGTATCGCAATATAAAGTTGTATTTTCTGGAAACGGGAACGGCTTGAGACGTGGGAGAAATTCTTGCGTTTCTTGATCTTTTTGTTGAGATTCCGCGATTGCTGATAAATCGAAAGCGTCGATATGTACTGCGTTTACGTTGCGTGAAAGGCAGTCCGCTACGACGTTTTCGGATCCACAGATATGTATTACATCGCATACGTATTCCGTGATGGCAGACCAATGACGTTGTTGTCGGTCTGTCTTGGCTCGTAAGGGACTCTTGTAGGCAGAAACCATCGGTTTGTGATCCGTGAAGAGTATTACTTGACGACCTTCTAAAAATTGACGGAAATGCAGGACGGCTAGGTATGCTGCGAGTAATTCTCTATCGTATGCGGCGTACGCTTGCTGAGTTGTAGTTAATTTCTTGGAAAAGAAGGCGATGGGAACTGGTGTGCTGTCGATTATTTGATGAAGAACTGCTCCAGCTGCTATTTGTGAGCAGTCCGTAACTAAATGAAGGATTGAGCTTGATGGAAGAGGATGACAAAGCGTAACGGCGTTCCGTAGTGCATCCTTGACATCTTGAAAGGCTTGAATTGCTTCGTCGTTCCACTGTAGACTTTTGCTTTTGACTTGAGTTCTGACGATTTCACTTAAAGGTGAGACTAAATCGGCGTAACGGGGTATCATATGGCGATAGAATCCCGTCATTCCTAGGAATCTTCTGAGGCTTTGGTAATCTTGCGGTTGGGGAATATCTTGAATTTCGGAGACTTTGTTTACAGGAGGACGAATGCCTGCTGGGGAAACTTCATGACCCAGAAATTCAATTTTGGATTGCTGAAATATGCATTTTTCTAAGGAAATTCTTAAATTGTGTTCTTGAAGGATCTTGAATACGCGTTCTAAGTCTTTCAAATGGTCAACTGCGTTATTTGAATGGACTAAAATATCGTCGAGATACACAAATACGCAGTCAACTCCTCTGAAAATTGTATCCATGAAGCGTTGAAATGTTGCAGGGGCGTTTCTTAAACCAAATGGCATGTATAAATACTGAAATAAACCAAATGGAGTTGTTATAGCCGTTTTCTCTCGATATCTTCTGGGTGGACTGGAATTTGGTGATATGCTCTGACTAGATCGATTTTGCTAAAGCATGATTTTCCGTGCAGAGATGTTGACAGACTTCTTATATGAGGAAGTGGATATCTGTCCGGTTTCGTGACAGCGTTTAGGCTTCTATAATCACCACACGCCCGCCATTCGCCTGGTATCTTCTTCGGAACGAGGTGTAACGGTGAGGCCCATGGTGATTTTGAGGGTTCTATAATTCCATCTTGAAGTAAGTTGTTGAAAGTAGCCTTAGCTGAGGATAATTTATCGGGTGGAAGACGTCGAGGGCTTGCAAACACTGGTGGTGCGCTGCCAGTGTCGATGGTATGCTTGACAGTGTTGGTGGAAACTTTCTGCGGTTGAGCTGGTTTCAGTAGTGAGGAGTACTTGTCAAGCAGGTTCCTGATTTCTTGAGGTAATTTGTCGGTAGGGTTAATATTGATGAGGTGAAGGTCTTTGGATTGCACAGGTTTAGTAGTGGCTTGAAGAGTTGTTGCTCTATCCTTCAAAATGCCATGCTTGCAGTCCACAAGGATGTCATAATGGGATAGAAAATCGGCGCCGAGAAGTGGACTGGAGACTTGGGCGACGACGAATGGCCACCTGAATATTCTTCGTAATTTAGGAATTGATATGTCCAGTGTTACTTCTCCGAATATTTCGAGCGGCTGACCGTTTGCGGTGGAAATCTTTACTGCGGTTGGGTGGAGTTGACAATCATTGACACAAGTTGGTGGTAAAATTGAGATGCTCGCTCCTGTGTCAATGATAAAATTGACCTTCAGACTGGCGATGCGAGCTGCGACTGAGATCAGCGGCAGGCCGGACGTCGCGTTAATCACAGCCTGCTTATCTAGTTTTCCGACGTTTCTCTTGATGGTGAGGAAGATCTTGAATTTGGGCGTGACGAGGGGAGCAGCTTGGCGTCATCTTTATTTGGCCACTTGCACCATGGCCTGCAGGTCCTTGCTTGGGGGCCATAATAAAGGTGCGCGCGGCACACCACCGGCCGCTGATTCTCGCTGAAGGGTTTTAGGCCGATGGGGATATTCGTTCTTGGGCTTGTATTGGCTCGAGTTGACGTTGGCGCCGCGTAGCAGCTTTGTTGAGCGAACGGTATTAACTCATCGGCTAGTTTGCCGAGTTGAGTTAGCGTCAGCTCCTTTTGTGCTGCTACGACGGGCGCTATTGAGGATGGGAGCGCCTGGATGAATTTATGCTTCACCAAATCATCGCTGACGCCCACCTTCAGTGCCGTTTGGTGGATATCTTGAAGGAATTGGGAGGGCTTTCCAGTGAGAGGAGTGTTGGAGATGAGTCGTTCGAAGAGTTCTGGCTTCGTCTTTTCGTAATGACTCACGATTTCTTCTTTTAAATCGGTGTACGACTTGTTGGAGAGAGTTGCTGCTGAAATTCGTGAGACGACTTCGGGGGTAACGAGGCTAGAACATGGAAAAATTTGGTCTCTTCGGATGTTATTCTGGAAATGTGGAATTGTGCCTCCATGATGGAGAACCATCCTGCGGCCGACGCTTCAGAGAACGTGGGTGGCTTGATGGTGACATGGTGCACTCCTGATTCAACAGATTCCATCTTGCGGGAATGTAATTCGGGTCTGCTGCTGCTTTGGTTCCGACCGGCTACTACGGGTGGGCGGCGAAGAGGCGTGGCTTCGGTTTGTTCCGCCCGGCGACTGAAGGATGCTGCTTCCGCTGGCTGCTTCGGGTCACTCCGGGGTCACCAATTGTAGCTGGTTCCTTCTTGGTGCTACTTGTAGTTGCCGGGAAGAATGAAGGATACGAGAGGCAAGCTATCGCTTTGTTGGGTATCTCTTTTAGGGGCCTCTCGTGTCCTCTTCTCTCCCTGTCGTTTGGGGGTTGGCGTCTTGAAGGAAAAGCCGGTCGTTTTCAGAGTTTATTGAGTTCTTGGTTGGCTGAGGTTATTTTACAGAAGATTTTGTTATTTTATATACAGCTGAATTAATTAAATATATATATATAAATTTATGTACAATACTTATTTATAAAGATTATATATGATTCTTAAAATTACACAATGATAAAATATATACAATTTGGTACGCGCAAAATTGGTTTGTCGGTAACTAATATAAAAATAATATAAATGCGGAAAATTAACTGCGCGGCCCCACAAATCTATATACCCATGCTGTCACTCTTAACAACCTTTTCAGACTGCTAATGTCCTCAAGCCTCAATATGGGGTCCTGCTGCATAACTTGACAACTGTTCACAGTGCATTTTCTCATCTCACTTACCCATTCTTTTTCAGCCTGGCATTCTCCTACAATAGGCTGATTAGAAGACCAATTTTCACTTCTAAGGTTTAGCCACTCTGGCCCATTCCACCACAAACTTGAGTGTGCAAAATCTTTCACTGAAATTCCTCGTGTTGGTAAATCAGCTGGGTTTTGGGTGCCTGGACAATGCTTCCATTGCTTTGGATCTGTGTGTGCTTGAATTTCCTCCACCCTATTGGCAACAAATGGCTTCCATTTCCTTGCCTGGCTTCTTAACCAGTGCCAAACTATAGTGGAGTCTGTCCAATAATAGCTTGGAATTTCATAAAGGCCCAAAGAGTTTTGCACTGTAACTGCAAGCCGACAAGCAATGGCTGCACCCATCAATTCCAACCTTGGAATAGAAAGCCTTTTCAACGGTGCTACTCTGCTCTTTGCAGCAGCCAACCTGCAACTTCCTCTTCGAATGTGCCTTTTATACAAATGCAAGTTGCATAGGCTTCTCCACTTGCATCACAAAAGATGTGCAGCTCCAAATTATCTGGACTATTATTCAATTCTCCAAAATACCATCTTGGGATTTCAATGTCTCCAAGATGTGCCAATTCTTTGAACCAATGTTTCCACTTTACCACCATATGATCAGGTAACTCTTGGTCCCAAGTCCAATTTCCCAGAGGCTCTGAAACCAAATTTTTTACTTTATCACAAATGGAGCCAGGAATCCAAAAGGATCAAAGACCTTCGAAGCCAAACAAACTGAGAGCTGTACGTTTTGTCCACCTTGTCTCATTCTCAGCCAGCATAACTAAAGATTTCTCACTGAAGGTAAACAAATCCTCTCCTTGCTGTCAAACAATGCCTAACCCCTTGGTGTCTATTGCCCACAAGTCCTTAATACCAGAGCCCAATAAAGCCTAAAGCTTAAGGGCCAAATTAAATAAAATAAGTAGTCGAGCTTCAAAATTATTCATGTCATTGTAAATTGAAACGATTGTATTTATTTTATTATTAATAAAGGTTATTCAATCAATCAATCAATCAATCCTCAATACTTTCTGCTGCATTAGGTCTTACACAGGACTGACTCATAAACTGTTGTAACTGAAAATGATTGGTCTGCCATTTTCTAAGCTCCATGCCAGCCTCCCTCATTATAGCTCTAGCCTCCGTGAATATCTGTTTAGCCATTTGTATTATCCACTGAACACAGCAAATCATCAACATAAAAATTTTGCCTTATGTGTTCAATAGTATTAGGATAGACTTCAGAATATTTCTTGAAATGGTACTGCATAGTAGCTGCCAACAGAAATGGACTAGAGCTGAGGCCAAACAACACTGACTTCATTCTATATGCTTGAACCTTGGGTTCATTTTCCAGTGTCTTTCGTATCCACCCACTATGGGTGTAGGAGCCAAGGGGTCTGGAGGTTCCTGGACCCCCCAGTCAACCTTTGTGTCGGGTCCATTTTGGCTCATTTTGTCGGGTCCATCACATCATGTGAATGAGAGAAAAATTAAAAAGGGAGGAAAACAGGATTAGAAGGCAAAACTGTGAACTGAAATTATTTTACAAATTAATTTTATTTGAGCATTTGTATGGTTGTATACACCTGTACAGTTGTCTTGTCTTGTATGCATTTGATTTTAAATACTGTCGTAGTATGTAAACATAGATAACTGTATTCATATCAAATGGAAGTGTTAGATGATTAGATCCTTTGAAGCTATTTTTCGCTTTGCATTAAATCGGAAATAAGAAGTGTTTATTTTAGTTTAATCTGAATTTTGTATTGTAGACTTAAGCTTAACACAAGTTAACAGTAAGTAATATTGTTTACCTAGCATGATACACAACAAATAATAATAAATACATGACAAAACAATACTATGGTTTATGTAACCCCAAATTAACATATTTATAAAAATCCAGCTTACATTTTTAACACTCCACAGTCCACACTCCCCTTGTTTCTACTAGCATCATTTTTTATGGCTTGGCCCTTTCATTTTCGCTCGGCCCTACACCAGAAAAATTCCCGCAGACGCTAATGTACAGCTCAATATTTTTTTTTAGCTTATGGAAATGTCGGTCTGAAGCTCTGAGCAACATCTTTCTTGTCGGGTCCAAACACCTGGACCCCACAGAGACTACTTATCCCGTAAACCCATGCCACCCATAGACATCTTACTGCATCTCTGTCCTCTGGCTTCAACTTTATCCTCAAAAATGCTTGCTTCACATCTGCAGTCAATGCTACTGTACCAAACCTGAATCTCAGTAACAAGGAAAATAAATCTGCATTTAAATTTGGCCCAGCATCCAAACAATCATTCAAGGACACATCACCTTTTTCCTTGGCTGAGCCATCAAAAACTACCCTCAGTTTGGTGGTAGTTTTGTCTCGCCGTACCACAGCATGGTGTGGCAGATAATGTGCCTCCTGGCTCACCAGCTCACCTTGCACCCTTTCAGCATAGCCCTCCTTTACATAGCTTAGGATGGCCTCATCGTATTCATTTAACAACTCCCCAATTTTCCTTAGCCTGTGCAATGAAGTCTCTAACCTCCTACTGGCTCGCTGAAGGTTTGAGCTAGGTTTGCAAGAATCCTTCCAAGGGAGGCCAACTTCGTAGCAACCATCTCTGTAATAACTTGGAGTTTGTGACCCCGCTAAATTACTAGGTTTCTAAACAACGACAAAAGCACTTACTGGTGCTTTGATTTCGGTTTTCTTTAGGGCCTACCATAGATTTCCAGCGTCCCACAAAGCGGCCTACCTAAACTCTCTAACTTTACTAATTTTGAAGCTAGAGACATTACCCCTAACTGACATAATTATTAGACAACTTCCTACTTAATTTTGTCACTTTAGAAACATCACCAAATTAAACTTAGCACCAACGATTTAACTAGATGTAAATAATCATGCTATTAGTTCAGCCCAAACAAAGGAACAGACCGCGTTCCGCTGTTTATCCTCTTGTGTTGCCATTCAGCTTTCTTTTAGTGACTTTTAGACTATATACATATATATACAGTCTAGGGGGGGTCGAAATTTTGTATTCTTATTCTACACACTGCTCGGAGTTTCCTTTGGGCCCCTAAACAACATACTGTAATTACACCGCTATGCCCCCCCCCCTTTTTTTAAATTGAAATGAAATTGAAACCAATTCTTTGAATAAAAAACCTGATAAATGACAAAGATTAAATTAAATAATGATATAAGTAAAGTTAAATTAAGTTTTATATATACAGGTCGTCCGATAAGTGAGTGGCGATTCGGGAACAATTTATAAATAAAAGATAAAGGATAATAAAAATTTTATTAGAAGGAATTTTACTATTAGTAAACTTACAATTAATTCGATAATTAATTGTCATAGGGATCAACCTGATCGCTATTTACACGAACAGCAAGCTGTATGCGTCTCCATGTCCTGTCTGACATTTTTTGAAAAAGTTCTTATCCTCATTGATGTCACTTAACACAACTTCTGCGATTTTTGTCAGATCAGATTCACTTTGATTTTCACGGCCATTAATCTGCATCTTGAGGATTCCCCAGAGGGTATTATCCGGGGTAGTCAAGTCCGGACTCCGCTGAGGCCAAGGTACAGGACCATACTTTCCGATCCATCTGCCAGGAAAATTTCTGTCTAGGAACTCACGCGCAGCGAAAGCGGTGTGTCCTGGAGCACCATCTTGCTGAAAAATAGGGTTGCGAATATTCGTATTTCTTAAAGCGGGTAGAAATCTGTTCTCCAACATGTCGATATAACTTCCTGAAGTAATTCGACCAGTGCACACAAATGGACCAATTAAACAATGCGCTGATATTGCACACCATATCATGATTCGAGGGGGATACTGTTTTACTTGATCATAATAATGAGGATTTTCTTTCGACCAAAAAAAACGAAAATTTGCTTTTGCCATCGCCATAAAGGGCACATTCATCACTGAAGAACGTACGATCTCTCTCGGCTTTACTTGGAAAAGCTTCAAGAATTTGTTGACAAGCATTAACTCTGACAATTTTATCTTGTGGCGATAAAAACTGAACGGAGGTTGGGCGGAAAGCTTTAAAATGCAAGTCTTTTTTCATCAAATCATGCAGTGTTGATTTCGGAACATTTAATGCAGATGCACGCCTACGAATACTTTTGGTTGGCGATTGTCGAATTGACACTTGAACATCATCTTCCAATCTTGCTCTTGCTTTGGGGCGACCACGGCGTTTTTTATCAATTATCATCCCAGTTGTGAATAATTTGTGTTCCCATTTTCTAATAATTTCGCCCTTTGGCGGCACATCATTAAATCTTTGTTCAAACCTTTCGCGTACTACCTTCATGCAATGCTTGTTTTTTCCAGATTCATGCCACCATGTTGCTGCTAATATCCTTGCTTCATATGTGTAGGGACTTTGATCACAAATTTTATCAACACGTGCGTCTACCTCAGCCATTGCAACGCCAATAATTAGAAATAATAAAAATAAAACAATGAAAAACCAGAACAAACAGGAATAAACATGAATTACTGCAAAATTAAAAATTTGGATTTCATGTGAAGCTAGCTTAATTGAAAAAAGCATAGACATTTATTAGATATCAAAGATATTAGTACACTATGCTAACTGACAGAATCGCCACTCACTTATCGGACGACCTATATATATATATATATATATATATATATATATATATATATATATATATATATTATATTATATATATATATATATATATATATATATATAATAATAATAAATCTTTCTCCGTATTACTTAAAGAATCAATTGAAGCATACTAAAATCAAAATATTCACCTTAAAAAATTTAATTGAAGCATATTAAAACCAAAATATTCACCCTAAGAAATTTAAAATCGTAAATTACTGACACCACTGGCCTTTCCATTGGAACACAGGTAGCTTTTTTCTCAACTCCAGTACATTCAAAATAAATTTGTCTGTTTTTGTAACCAATTCTATCTTGTGATGCTTCTGTTAACCACATTTACAGCATGTTCTACTCCCTGGCTGTGACAGGGAAAAGGAATAAGCTGAAGTGGTTCATTTCGAACTTTAAGAAGATCATCATTTGTCAAATTCTGTAAAATAGGTGGAGGGGTGATGGTTTCGTTGTCCCAGTCGATCATGTTAGGATAATCGTCTGCTTCAAAGTTCAGTGTTTTTGGCAGCTCAAAATTTCTCGCATTGGTACTCCTAGTTCTTGCTCGAATGATGTGCTGAAGAGCCAGCTCTCTGACCTCTCTTCTTGTGTCTGTTATCATTGAGAGTAAGATATTCTCTGGGTGGGCAAAATAGGCGTTATTTCTGAGGACACGCTCCATAATCATCCGATGCTTTTTATCTAAGCCTTTAAGCAGGTGCATGATATACCAAAAATTAGATGCTCCCTCATTTGCCTTTGGATGAGACTTTATCCAAAACCAGCCTGGAGCGTAAACCAGCATTATAATTTTTACTAGGTCTTGGATGTTTTTGTCTGGATTCCGTGTAGAGACATATAAGCGCAGGATCCTGTTTGCATGATGGAGGGCACCTGGGGATCTGGTGGCTAACGCCTGTGAGATGCGTCCAGATTGTATGCTAATGCACATTTCATACATATATTTTTGGTCACTGCTGAAACTTTTAACAATATCGGCCGAAACTTCTTTAATGTTGCCCTCTACAGGGGTATAATCAACTATATCCAGTTTGGTCAAATCCTCTCGGAGTTTATTTCCAAGAGAACCTTTGAAGGTGTTTGGTCCCGAAGTTTTTCCATCAATTGCTTCAAATACATGCCTGAAGGGCAGTTCGTTTGCACGCAAAAGGCAAATCAGCCATTGTACCGGCCTGTCCAGATATAATTCAATCAATTTTAGCACTCCGCCAATCCTGCCAGTGTTCAATGGGGTGCCATCGCATAGCAAAGCTTTGAGGGATTCTTTGCTATTAGAATCAACTATAAAAGTTATTATTTGATCTGCAATACAACAAGCAGTTCCGTTATCTGGAGCTATATGATCCATGTAAACATCACCAGGTTCTTTGACTATTACATAATGTTCTTTACTCCATTCCCTTTGTCTTAGTTTGATCTTTCCTACCATCAAATCCAATGCCTTCAATCTGTGTTTTCTCTGATTTCACTTTGATTAATCAATAAATGTGAAAAATTAGACATAACCTTAGACAATACTATGCGATCAGTCCTGTTCGGCAGTGGCGTATCAAGGGAGGGGCGAGAGGGGCGACCGCCCCGAGCGGCACTTCCCGAGGGGCGGCAAATTACTGTCAGGCGGGCGCAGTATGCAAAATTTTGGGTTTTTATGTTTTAAAATGCAACCCTCCAAAAAGTTATATCTCATCATCGTCGCGCGTTATTTGTGTACAAAATATCCATGGTTTTGATGAAAAATCATCATTAAATGCTATATATGCCACCTCAATGCCACTATTTCCACAAATAGTTGCGTTAAATTTTCACATCGGAAAGGTTGCCAGCCCTATTTTTCAGACTTTCCCTATATTATTTAGGTTAGGCTTTGCATTCTTTGAGCTTTGATGATGTTAATAATTAATGGTTGTTTTATTTTGCAGATACCCTACTGAATTAGCAAACATGAGCAAACGACAGAGACTGAGTGGTGTTGCATACAAGAATCTTCGCGAAAAAAAAGAGGAGGAAGGCAAGCGTGCTGCTAAGCGATTTCATCAGTTAATGGGATTCTCAGACACACCTTCAGTGCCTTCTGGGAAGCAAGGAGATCAACCGCAATGTGATATATCTTTAGAGATAGATGTTCAAGCGGCAACTTCAAGTGAACCCCCAAATAATCAGGCTCAACCCTCATCTACATCACAAAGTCACCCACCCACCCATCACCCACAGTCTGTTTAACGATTCTGGCAACTGGCCCGTTCCAATGACGGACAATTTGAGAATCGAACTCATTAAACGTGGACCATCACATTTGAAAAACATGAATGGACCCTTTCCAGCTGATTCAAACAATAGGTCAATGTCAAAAGTTTGGTATTTCAAAACTTTGGAAAATGGCGAAAAAATTGAAAGGTCATGGCTAATCATCTCACCTTCAAAATGTAGCTTGCATTGCTTTTGCTGTCGTCTCTTCAACAACATCTCCAGTGCATTTGGAAAAGAAAAAGGATTTTTTGCCTGGAGGAAACTGAATCCAAGAGTACCTGAACATGAAAACAGTCCATATCATACCCGATGCTTTGAAC
This sequence comes from Bathynomus jamesi, assembly GCA_023014485.1. Classification (NCBI taxonomy): domain Eukaryota; kingdom Metazoa; phylum Arthropoda; class Malacostraca; order Isopoda; family Cirolanidae; genus Bathynomus; species Bathynomus jamesi. Next base: position 212,736 of record JAJOZX010001834.1, on the reverse strand, counting down.
AATGGAGAGAGTTGTCTATGCGCCTTCAGTTGAATGCTACAATAGATAATGCACATCAGTTGCAAATAAAACATGCTACTGCTAAGTGGAAAGAAATACTGAGACGAATTTATGACTGCATCATGTTCTTGGCAAAACAAGATCTTGCATTCCGAGGGCACCGAGAGAGAAGCTGGGCTAGCTGGCAATTCTGGAAACTTTTTGGAGTTAATAAAACTAATGGGCAAATATGACCCAGTAATTAGGGAACATCTTACAAAAATACGAATGACTGACAAGATATCCACTACGTATTTGTCACCTAACATTCAAAATGAGTTCATCACACTAATCGGCTGTAATGTTCGAAAATGTATAATTGATAATGTGTCTAGTGCAAAGTACTTTGCAATAATTTTCGATAGTACACCAGATATATCGCATATTGATCAGATGTCTCAGGTAATTCGCTATGTGTCGATTAAAGATGGTAATGTAGAGGTGAAGGAATCCTTCGTTGATTTTATTAAATTAGAGGGGAAGACTGCTGAGGCAGTTACTGATCTCATTGTCACTAAGCTCCGTGAGGATGGGCTGGATATCCACAATTGTTATGGTCAAGGGTATGACAATGCTGCTACGATGGCAGGTATTCATCTTGGAGTTCAACGCAGAATTCTTGATGTTAGCAAACACGCTGTTTTCATTCCTTGCAATAACCACTCGCTGAACTTGGCTGGAGTTCATGCCGCGGGACTGAGTCCTAATGCTGTAACTTTCTTTGGAACAATTGAACGAATTTTCGTCTACTTTTCTTCCTCTACTCATCGTTGGGATGTCTTAACAAAACATTCCAAAATCACTGTCAAGCGAGTCTCTGATACGCGGTGGAGTGCTAAGTATGATGCTGTTTCTAGTCTTAAGAAGAACTTGACTCACGTTGTTAGTGCCTTGGAAGAACTGAGTGAAGGGGTCTCCGAAAATCTGGACACAAAGGGCGATGCTGAAGCTCTGTTGACCTCCATCACGTCATACATATTCATTGTGTACTTATTTTTCTGGGATCCAGTGCTGAAAGAAATCAATGATGCTCAGCTATATTTTCAAAGAAAGGGACTTGCTTTGGACCAGTGTGCATTAAAAATGAACTCTTTATCCGTGTTTTTAACTAATGAACGAGAGGCAGTAGTATCAAACGCTGCAGATGTCGCCGAAGAGTTCTGTAATGAAATGGATATCAGTATAGACCGCAGAGTCAGGAGACGGAGAAGAATGCCTGGAGAGCAAGCTCGTGATGCTGGATTGACCGTGCAAGAGGATGTACGCAGAGATTTTTTGAAATCATGGATCGTTTATTAGCAGAAATTGAAAAACGCACAGTTTGTCTTAAAAACATGAATGATCGCTTTGAATTTTTGTCTCCTTCGTACCTTTTGAATCAGTCCAAAGATGAAGAAATTAATACCAAGGTCAATAATTTTCTTCCATCTACAATGACATTAATCCAGGAAGTCTACTGGAAGAAATAAAGCGTTTGCGCAGACATTTGCTCAGTTTCGAAAGCATAAGCGTCGACGATGATCCAAAGAACTGGGATATGTTAAAACTACTTCAGTGGATCGTTAAATGGGATCTAGTGGAATCTTTGCCTCATATAACAATTGCCCTCCGGATCTGTCTAACTACATGCATGTCCGTGGCAAGTTGCGAACGAAGTTTCTCGAAACTGAAACTTATAAAAACTTACCTCAGGTCAACTATAAGTCAATCTAGACTGAGCAATTTGGCGATTATTTCAATTGAACGCGAAGTTGCAGAGACAATGGACATAGAAAAAATCATTCATGAATTTTCTGTTATGAAAGTCCGAAAATTTAACTAGGCATTATACATTATATAGTTATTGTTAAAATTATGTAGTGTATTATGTACGGTACATTATGTAGTATTGTTAAAATTGAAGTTGCTTTATTTAAGTTTTTCTTCCAATAAAAGTTTTGTTTAGAAGTGTATTTTTGTAAAGGAATTGTTTTTAAAATTGAAAATTGTTGCAGGGGGGGGGGGGGTTGGCATTTTCGCCCCGAGCGGCAAAAAGCATTGGTACGCCTCTGCTGTTCGGTGAGGTACAATACTATAGTACAAATGTAACGCTAGGAATCAGTTATTATGAGACAGCCATGGACATTGTGACGGGGTTAAACAAGTCTTGAAAAGTTGTACCTGACAAACGATTTACTTTTTGAAGTTGTAAACATAGACACACCTGCATGCACACTGAAGTTAAAATCAACGCTTAGTAGAAATATTAAAGATAAAGAGCTGTTCACAATTGTGGCTGAGGGCCGATATAGCGCAGCTCTCCAAAGAGATACCTTTCACGAGGCACAGCATGACTTGTCCAGCTTAATGTATTAGTTGAAGAGGGAGAAATTGGGTGAAAGCTCTCCATCCCCAGACATGTGCTATATTTACAGCAATATCGTAGAGCATCACTATGTTGTGGACACTCAGGCGCGCCTGCTGCGCATTGCACACATCCACAACCATAGAGGGAAAAGTTTGAGCATTACATATGACAAGCCCCATTATGTGAATGTTGCGACTAACCTATTAACCAACATCTCGATATATATATAAGAACGATTGAAGGAAAAAATTTCCCATTCGGCGATGGGAGCTTAACAGTGAAACTACACCTTCGCCGTTTATAATGACCCGAAGGCCACTCACAGTCTATCGAGGGGCGAGATATCAGCGTGGCAGTGGGCTTGGATCCATTTTTTCAATCATACTACGCACCGCTGTCCCACTGTTGAAGAGGGGCGCTAGATACCTAGGGAGGAAGGCGTTACAATCAGGTTTTAACGCCGCAGAAAACATAATGGGTGGAACTAAACCTAAAGAAGCTCTAAAAAAACATTTAAAACGTACACGGGACGAAATCATTAAAGATGCAGAGAAAAATGCTTGGTGGTAGAAAGAGAGCTGCCAGGAAGAAGGGGTTATCATCACGTGGCGCTAAATGTAAAAGGAAATCAAAATAGAACTGCTCTAAGCGTATGAAGCTTATGGCTGATCATTTTTTTAACTGATATAAGCATATATTTATATGTATGTGTATTGTTAACGGTATGTTTATTTATCACGTATATTTGCTTCAATTAAGGTTTCATTTTCGCCTTTGCATGCGCGCGCGTGTGTGTGTGTGTGTGTGTACAGGAAAAACGCTAAGCTCCGTCCACTGTAAGATCGGTCATGTGACTCCTGCCACTACCTGAGCATATCTCTATCCTTGCGTGCTCAGTTGACCTCTGCATATCCTTGAACTCAGACGTGTATTCTCCCGCGTAGACGTAAAATAGTCATGGCTACCTTTAATATTGCGTGTTCAACGTTTATGAAGTGGTATTCAGCAAAGTGCCAAGATGTGGTGGATACTGAAAAACTCCCTATTCCACCCTCCTTTGATACTTTTAAGGCTACATTGAACCGTGTGAAGGACCAAGATGTTCAAATACTCTACGGCTATTCTGGCGAGGGCATTGTAGGATTTCGTAGTACAAGCGATGTATTGAGTATGTTGTAGACCTAACCTTTATAAAAGCTCACATATACCGCGAAGTAGAAGAAACAACACGTTCAGAAGATAAGCAACTGTTATGGATAGTGAGTCTTGTTGATTAGTGGTGTCACAAGCGATATTATGTCACGTTACATCATACCGACTACTCGTACCCTACGGTTGAGAATGTAAATCTTGTCATCGTGGAGAATCTTAAGTATTTCTACCACTATATTAATGTATATCATGACGAGGTTTGTAGTGAGGTTGTAGCTAACGGCCTGTGTGAGTTTTTAATAGACTTTAGTGACGAGTATCGATTGTTAAACAAAAAGGATAAATATGGGCATATGTTTCTCTCAAATAGTGCACCGGATTGTGAAGATGGTTAGTTTGTAGAAATGAACGTTTGGTGAGTGATAAAACATTAAAACCGGTATTGCTTCATGTAGCGGAAAATTCTGTTTGCCCAGTATAATGGGCACAAGTATTCGCATGAGTTTCATGTTGGAACAAACCCGTATACGCTTCAGCAGTTTATGGTGTGACTCGCTTCCCCCATCGAGCCGCCTACCCGTGTACCTCACCCCTCCGAAACACACGAGTTCGAACAAACCCGTACACGTTTCATCGGCGTGACTCACTCCGCCCGTCGAGCCGATCCGCCCACCTGTGGCTCATAGTCATCTCAGAGCTTGAACCGACTGGACGTGCGAATACGATGGAACTTCCTTTGAGAAGCATTCTCAACGCCGTGTACGATGTGTCCGTGACGGTCATTGCGCATGTTCAGGCGCGAAACCGGTGCCATTAACTATGTACTTGAAACGACTTGTAAGCAAGCAAGCAAACGTAATGTTATTTATTTAAGTGTTGATGCTGGATGCATATTTAAAAGGTTTAGACTCTTCGAAATATCCCGAACTTTGGTACAAAGCACTTGAACAGTACAGGGCAGAGCTCGCCTACACTGTTCACCCTGAATAGCTGTATCTCTATATAATGAGTACTGTCGTTACTGTAGTGATTCCCCTTCCTTCATTATTTTAATTCATTATTTACTTTATTTACTTCCCCTTTTCTTCTATTTCTCTTTACACTCTCTGTACTCGCTTTCGGTGTACTTTATAAATACGGTAGACGTGGCCGACCGAGTGGAAAACCGTTATAAATTGAAACAATGCGAGGGAGACGGGGGGATTAATTATACTCTTCATTACACTTTACTGACTTTGTACCGAAACAAGTTAGAGAAGCGGAGTAATGCGAGGGGGGAAATTAGCTTTAACATTTTAGTCGGAGATACGAAATCCTATTTTAAATTCACACAATTACATCCTACACGCAAAACACCAAGTTCCTGAGCCCAAGGCTGGCCGGTGACTGCCCATTTTTGGGTATTTCTCTCTCTCGTCCCGCTTGGGCCGAGTGTTGCCAACTATGCATCTTACAATTTTTAATATAAACAAACCACTATCCATCGTAATACATTTATTAAGTCTTATTATCTTCCTTATTAATTTCTTATAACCAAAACATCCTAATTTTTAATTATACATTACTACACTCGCATCATCCCCTTGAAAATACGTTTTACACTACGAAAACTTATTACTATCGTTTAACAAATTTCTTATTTATTCAACAAAGTTATTTATTTTGCAATTTTTTTTTCTTTAACAAAATTCAAGTTAGATAGAGAAGAAATCATTAGAATGACAAATTCCACACATCAGATATTTTGTATCATTTTATAAAAATCGAAAACAAACTAATATTCAGAACATTTGCATAAAACAACATTTCACACTAATCAAATTTTCAACCTGTAACGAATCTATAACGTGCCAAAAAATAACGGACAATTTTTTTAACATTGGTTACACAAATTTCAAGTTCACAATCTATTCCAGCGATTCCTCGTCAAAGATCGCTTTACATTCGAAACAATTATTTATATAGTTATACAGTTACTATCAGGGCAACATAGAAAGAACAAGAAAATGTTTATATAAAATATGACCACAGAGCGCATACTATTTTCACGAAACACAAAACAAATATGGGCAATAATCGCACCCTTTCACTTACAATTTGATTACATAATAATCAGCACAATAATAGCTGGACGTTGTTTAGATCACAATCCGCACAGTTAACAACGGATTTCAATTTTCAATCGCAGCTCCTGCTCACTTCGCTAGAATGCAAGGGATTGCATCACCAATTCACCATGCAACAGGTCAGCACGCTTGAGGTTGGTTCCACTCTCTCTCCAAATCGCGAAAAAAAACAAAAGAAAGACGTCCAATTTTAAGAGGATCAGGGGGGGGGGGAGATATACTGAAAGTGGAACCACGCACCGGAATTGGACGGAATTTGCAATTCTAGAAGTCGATGAAGAAACTCGCCTGTCTCAACTTTTGTCGGTGAATGCTGCTCTTTCTACGTCCAGCTGAAAGACTCTACTGTATGTCTGTATGGACAGTAAAGCCTTAGACACTCGTTCAAACTCTCGTGGTTTGCCTACCGAGTGCTAAAACATATTTAACGAAGCATCGAGCAGCATGACCAGCTACTGCCCGAAAAATACCAGTAGACCATTTTCGACCGAAACTGTCCTGTGCCAAGTCCCTGCGCATTCGGTGTCTCTTCTCTCTCATCGGTGATCGATCACCTTTCGGGTCAACTAAATTCAATGGATGGAATTTGGATCCAACTTAGCTGCCTCCAAATCGAACCTATGGAAATTTTGACAAAAAATTTATCAAAGTTTATACTGCTACCGATTATCACGTCATATTAATTTACCGAATTTTTTTGACAGTTCACCTCGAAACAAGAACTTTTTTTTTTCTTTCTCTGATTTACCGCCGATTCGTACCTAAAGAGAGCGGTACATATCTCGGCGAGGCAGTGAGTGGGTGATGTTACTGTGCTTGGGGTGGTAGACTAGGGGAATGAGTAAGGGTCAGTCGCTGGATAGTGGGTAGGAGGGGTACGGTTTTAGATGCGATGGAGCAGATGGGAGTGAGTAAGGAAGAAGAGAATCGCTTCCGTTGAAAAGTGGGGGCCGTCGGCGAGTATGGATCGTAGGCGGTCGGGTACGGGATTTTCGGCCGAGAGAGGGAAACACCTGCGACGAAGAGCGGACAACTTTGGGCATTCCACCAGGAGGTGTATGACAGTGATAGGGGTATGGCAGGTAGGGCAAAGCGGCTGGCGATTTCGCCATAAGGTGTCCGTAGGTGATGCGGGTGTGGCCTAGGCGGAGACGGGCTAGGATTACTTCTTTATGGCGGGACCGGTGGAATGAGGAGGCCCAGTATCCTATGTGTGGCTTGATCGTGTGGAGTTTATTTTGTGTGGCCTGGTCCCATTCCCGCTGCCATATGGAGCGGAAGTGGGAGCGGAAAGTCGGGAAGTCGGAGAAGGGGAGGGGTCGGGAGGAGGCCGGCCAGAGCCGGATTTAGACGTGTGGAGGCCCTGGGCAGCCTCCATGTGGAGGCCCCCCTACCTTAGGGGAAGACATAATTGAAGTCATCCATAAGATTCATAATATAATTAACATACATACACTTTCAAAACATCGTGCACTCTTGTGTCTGTCCATTCCACTCATTTCTGCAAAAAATGAAAGCCTCGGGTTACTCGGGTATTCCATTATAGTGAGAGTAGGCCTAAAAGAGTAATAAAAACAAAATAATAATCAGTACACAACAAATAGTAATTGGTAAAAGTTTATGTACTACAGTGGTATTGGATGCGCGTGTTTTTTTGTTGATCATCTATCGGGTTTTTCTAGTTTCGGGTTTTTTCTATTTTGATAATGGCTTGTCAATATGTGGAGGCCCCCAAGATGTGGAGGCCCATGGGCAGCTGCCCACTTTGCCCACTCCTAAATCCGGCCCTGAGGCCGGCAGTGAACAGGCCGTCTTTGCTGTGCGGTCCGCCGCCTCGTTACCCTGGATGCCGACATGAGCCGGGACCCAGTAGAATGCGACTGTCTTGTGTTGGAAGGTCGTTAAAAAGTGGAAGGTTTGCTGGATGGTACAGACGAGCGGGTGAGGGGAGTTAAATCTTTCTAGGGAGAGAAGTGCACTTTGGGAATCCGAATAAATGACGAAAGAGCTGGCAGAGTGGGTGCGCACAATATCGAGGGCCTCCGTAATGGCGAAAAGTTCCGCCGAAAAAACGGAGGCCTCGCGGGGCAGGCCGACGCCCCGGGAAAGCGGCTGGGGCAGAATCACCGCTGAGGAGGCCACACCAACTTCCGAGCGGGAACCATCTGTGTAAATGGCGACTGCGTCCGGGTGTTGGGTTGCGTGTTCGCGAAAGTGACCTGTATATCATGGCGCTCGTGGTAGTCTTCGGTAGGGCACACATCTTTGCAAAACTTGACAGGGGTGAGGATCCAGGCGGGGTAGATGCTGAATGAAATGGGGATAACTGAGGGGACGGGCATGTTGAAAAGATCAAGGAAAGAGCGGACCGCTTCAGTGAAGTGCCAGCTCCGTCCCTGAGGTGGTAGTTCTGAAACCGCCGTGCCCAGAAGTGAAGAAGGTAGCCTCTGTGCACGGAGGTATGTCCTCATGAGGAGTAGACCCCGTCGGAGGGCGAGAGGGAGATGATCGCATTCCACATGGAGGCTGGAGGCTGGGGAGGAGCGGAAAGCACCGGTGGCGAGGCGGAGGCCTCTATTAAGTACCGGGTACAGGATACGGAGGCGAGCGTTGGAGGCTGAACCGTAAACTGCACTACCATAGTCCAGCTTCGACTGTACTAATAGTGAGTGTACTATGGAAGTGTAAAGGCGAAGAAGAGAGCGTCGATCTGCGCCCCATGTGGTGTGAGAGAGGTGATCCAGGAGAGCGAGGGGGCGTCGAAAGGATTGCTTTAGGTGCTTGAGATGGGAAACCCAATTGAGTCGTCGGTCTAGGGTCATGCCCAGAAAACGCGTGGAGGGTACCACCTAAGAGGACTGCCGTATAATGTGACAGAGGGTAGAGGAAGGGCTGTGGGTCTTCTTCTACTGAAGACCATACACTTGGACTTAGGGATGGAGGCGGAAACCCACCGACGTCACCCACCTTTCCACCCGGTAGATGGCGAGCTGCATTTGCCGTTGAACGACAGACGGTTCTCGCCCTGCGAAGTAGATTGCAAGGTCATCCGCGTAAATAGAAGAGCGGATGGTGGATGGAAGGCATTGTGAGACCGTGTTCATCACGACGGAGAAGCAGAGAACACTGAGGATGCTTCCCTGTGGGGCCCCGTCCTCCTGCACAAAGGTGTCAGAGAGGACTGAGCCCACCCGGACTTTAAAGGTTCGGGAAGAAAAGAAGCCCCTGATGAAGGTCGGCATGGCTCCGACGAGGCCCAGATGTCGGAGCTGACCGAGGATCATTGCTCGACGGGTGGTGTCATAGGCCTTCTGGATGTCAAAAAAAAATTGACAGTACGAACTGTCCATTGTCGAAGGCATCCTGTATGTCTCGGCTGAGAAGCAGGAGGGGATCAGTGGTGGAGCGGAATTGTCTGAAGCCGGACTGGGTAGACGGGAAGGAATTGCTATGTTCAAGGACGAACGATAATCGTGTAGCGACCATTTTTTTCGAGGATCTTGCAGGCACAACACGTCAGGGCGATTGGTCTGTAGTTTGTGGGGTCCAGGGAATCTTTGCCGGGTTTGGGGATAGGGATGACGTGGGCCTCCTTCCACCTAGAGGGGAAGGCGCCCTCTATCCATATGCGATTGTATAGGTCTAGCAGGAAAATTTGTAAGGTAGAGTGGATGTGCTGGATCATGCCGTACGGAATACCGTCCGGACCGGGACAAGGGGATCGTCGAGAGGCCAGTGCCGTCTGTAGTTCACGCATGGTAAACAATCGGTTGTAGGTGCTGTCTGTGGACAGTGGAGAGGGGCTACCGTCAGGGGCGGGTACGGAATTGGCTGCAGAGGAAGAAACGGTGGCGAAGGTAGAAGCAAGGTGGTTTGCCACCGACTTGGGCTCACATAGGAGTCCGTCGTTAGTCCGGAGGACCGGGGGTAGGGAGGGGACATGTCGCCTCTCGACACCCCGTACCTTCTTCCAGATGGTAGCCGAAGGTGTGTTGGCGGTGATGCCGGACACAAAGGCACGCCAAGAGGCTCGGCGCGCTGTCTTCATTGTGCGGCGGGCGATGGCCCTGACCCGCTGCATCTCCGTGCGATGGATGGGGAGTCGCGTCCGGTGGGAGCGCCGAGTTGCCTTCTTCTTGGCGCGCACGGCCTCCGCGCACTCCGGGGTCCACCAAGGCACCCGTCGGGCGCGGGGGTAGGCGGAGGATTGTGGTATGCTAGTGCTTGCGGCCGCTAGAACGACGGACTCGAAGTATGCGATGCACTCGTCGATGGATGGGAAGTGGGCAGTTGTAAGGGTGGTATACGTGTTGTCGCGGAAGCGGGCCCAATTCGCGTTGGTAGTAACCCACCTTACCGGTACCCGAACAGTCTGGTCGGGTCGATTGAGGGTGAGTTGAATGGGGAGATGGTCACTTCCATGGTCCTCTCGGAGGACTTGCCACGTGAAGTCTAGGAGGGCATCAGTTGAAACGAGGGACAGGTCTATACAGGATCGAGTGCAGGTGGTGGCATGGTAGAATGTAGGAGAGCCATCGTTGAGGCACTCGAAGGAGAGCTCGGTCATGACAGATATCAGGGTTGGGGCCATATAGGTGGAGTGTGTGTCGCCCCACAAGGGGTGGCGACTATTGAAATCGCCCAGTAGTAGGAAGGGCATGGGGAGTTGTTCTACGACTTCCACCAGGTCGTCGCGGGAGACTTGAGCGTGGGGGGGGGGAGGTAGATTGAGCAGACGGTGTACTGTCTATCCAGGGAGAGCCGGACGGCAGTCACCTGTAGCGGGGACCGGATGGAGAGATTGTAGAAGGGGACTGCGGTGGTGTACGAGGATGGCAGCTCCCCTTCGAGTGCAGGTAGGAGGCGGGGTGGCGATGCAAAAATAACCAGTAGGGCAGGGCATGGGCCTGGTCCCCAGGATTAGCTCCTGGAGACGGTCTACAACACCCATTAGGTAAGCTGTGAGAATTTCGAATAGGCAGCTCCCTAACTCACAATGCTACGGGGATTAATTCAACTGGTAGATACCGTGAGAAGGGAGGGACTAAAACTCACAATCTCACCCCTCGCGTAGATGTTACCTACCCATTGAAACTCACGAGATTTCGGGCGCCTTTAGAGCCCAATCCGCGACCTTCCATCTTCTACTTATCGCCGATCGCTAGCCCTATCGGCCGCCATAGGCACCGGGGAGACAGTTGCTCCGACGAGCCGAGTCGTTGGGCGCGCGATTGATGGAAAATTTTGGCCGAAGTCATAGGCCCTATGACGCGCTACTTATGAGTCAACGAGTGGTTTATAGAGGGGTCTGCGGCCGGGCTGGGATCACCCCGGCCCTACCTTTTCATAGGTGCTTTCAGCCACGGTCAAACTTCGATAGGTACCCGCGGGAGGCGACCGAGAATTAATTGAACGGCTACAGAGGCTACTTTGCGCGGCTACGAGCTCCATTCGCAAAATTCTCCGGGTCGTCCCGGCACATGTTTAGACCTATCAGCGATCCCTTGACTCCGGGAACCCAATACAGCCTATCCATAGGCCTATGGCTAGGGGAGATAGATTAGATTTCCCCCCGACTCCTAGCCTTATACAAATTCACGGAATCATAGGCTAACCGACGTAGTGCAAAAGTCGGTCGTCTCGTGGAGTACCCCGAAGGACTTACCGGGGACCCCTTCGGCGAACCGTTGAATGCGGGGACCCGATACAGCCTATCCATAGGCTAATGGCTAGGGTAGAAGATTCCCCCCGACTCCTAGCTCTATAAATAGAATCATCAGCTAATCGACGTAGTGCACTGGTCGATCACGTGTCAAAAAAGATCACCTCCAACATCGGTGGGGGATGGGGGATCTCCTGAGCCCTGGACCCCTTCGTAAATTCCTTCGAAATCTACGCTGAGAGGGAGAAACCGGTCGTTCCCCGAGAGGGACATAGGTCCTATACCTAGGGAACTCCCGTAACGCCAGTTGTAGTCTCACGACACACGAACATCAAATGTGTATAATTTTAAGGATCGCTTTGTAATTTTCGCTTTATAGGTTTAAGTTAATTTTAAAGTGACAGTCGAAAAATAATCTTAAAGATACTAATTCATACTGGGTCAATTCGGACGCTGTAAGATTGTTTGCCGTATATGAATTGTGTGAGACCACAAGGAAGCAAAATTTGTTTAATTGAAATAGAGAAATTGTTTCGTAAAATTTTTGATAAATTAATTTTTTTTCTTTTTACTTTTTTTATATACTCATTAATTATATACTTATATATTAATTATATATATAATTATATTTATATATAATTATATATATTTATATACTCATTAATTTTTGTAGGTAGGCTGATTATTGTTGTCTATTTTTTTTTAATTTTCAAGACAAATTCCGAGTGATGTTTTGTAAGGGTTTCAGAAAACCTTAGCCCCTCCATTTGCAGCTTACATGTTTACTTATATCGAAATAGTTTTTAGTGATTATAAAAATATAAAATTCTTTATTGCAAAATTTGCAGGTATTAAAATTACTCTAGCTGATAAAGTGATAATATAATGGCTTCTCAATTAATTGGTGATTCAGAGAGGCAACGTGTGATAGATCGCATACGAGCAATAACATTTCGGGAAGCTCGTGATGCTGGAGCCACCTTTATAACACGTTCATGGGTTGCCAAAAAGTTGCGAAGAAGTAAGGACTTCGTCAAAAGAAATTGGAATAAAACTTTGGATGAATGCGAAATGGATACAACCAAATCTGGGCGCCCAAATTTGCTACTCTCTCAGGAAACAAAGGACATCATTGAAAGCGGTACGCCTAAGCGGAAAAACAGCTGTGCTAAACTTTCTAGAGAGATCGAAGTGTTGAGAGGAAAGATCGTTAGTGGTGAGATCATTCGACTGTACCGTCATAGGCAAGGTTTAAAGCCTTGGCATGAACTTCCAACGCCAAGAAAAACTCAACATCGATGACAGAATGTGGTTTGCCCATTATCTTGAAGATTGGGATGTGGATGATTTCATGCATTTAGCTGTCTCCGATGAATTTTGGTTTATGTAACACGTCGGCCTAACTACCAAAATGATCGAGTGTGGGCCACAACACCAGATGAAATCGATGACAATGAACATTATCGCGAATTATTAAAAAGTCCAGACTGTGTTGGTGTTTGTTTTGTTCACTGCAAAGAAGCTCATGTGGGTGTTGAAGCCAAATGGTCAGAGTTGGGATGGACAGTATTTTTGTGATATTATTCTATCCCAGCATGTCATTCCTTTTTTAAGAAACCCAAACAATGTTATGGATGTCGATCAGGTCACACTTCTGCACGATAAGGCCCCCTGCTTTAAGCCATTAGCCACTCAACAGTTGTTGTTGAACCATGAGATCGATATCTTTGGAAATGAAGAATGGCCAGGAAATTCTCCTGACCTGAACGTCTGTGAACACATTGGATCAGTTATAAAGGACAAGGTTGAATGTCTCTTGTTTCAAGAACCTGCAGCAAATCGATTTTCGAAGGATACAATGACGCAACACATTGAAACTGTTTTAGAAAATTTGCGTAACGATCAAGATCTATTCACGGCACTTTTGGCAAGCTACCCAAAGCGAATTCAGGCAGTCTTGGAAGCTAATGGCGGGAACACCAAGTCTTAATTGTTTCTCATCAAATGCAGGATTAAATTCTCTTTTGTTAGGTTATGTTTAGTTTTACTGTATCTCTAATGGTTTAGGCCATGGGGGGGGGGGGCTAAGGTTTATTGGAGCCCCGTATACTTAGGCTGTTTAAATTTTTTATTCTAAAATTGAATTTTATTGTTAGGGTGTTTTTTTTTTTTGTTCATCGTTTTATTTTGGGTATTAAAAATGAAAAATGTTTTTTTCGTTCGCGCGTTTGCATAGAAAATGTTACAAAAATTTTCTCGATGTACTGCAGTTAAAGTCGGTCAGGAATATTTCCATAGAGGCTCGCTTACAAACAAAGCGAACACTCTTCATTATACAATGATTTGTTTTGGGTTTTTTGTTTACATAGTAGGTTGCGTGTATTTTTGGGTTCATAATATCTGTTCTTATTTAGAATAACGATGTAAATTTGTAGTTTCACTTGGAAACGATAAATTACTGGGATTTTTGTAATTTACAAAACATAGTGGGTTGTGTTGAAGGAGAGAATTGTCTCTCAGATGTAATTTGTGAATTACGAGTTTGATTCCAATGAAATTTAGGTTTTCAAGTTTGAATTAATGTATTAAATTCATTTTCGGCATTAATATTGAAATTTTTTTATTTAATATCTGTTTTGGAAAATTATTTTTTAAACTTCAGTTGGGTTTACCGATGCAGTTGAAACTTTAGGTAGACTGTTAACCGGAGATGGAGCCTTTTAGATGGCCAGTAACGTTTTTGTGGTATCTATGTGTGCTTCCCCCAAAGTGTAAGAGGGTTCGTGATTTTCAGAGAATTGATGACGAAGTTTCTGGGTTTCATTTTTGTTTTTTGTATTTAAATGTATCGATATAATTTCTGAAGGTAGTTTGAATAATAATATTTGTTAAATTATAATAGTGGTTACTATGTATGGGCGCTTTATATTTCTACTGTGCAATTTTGTTTCGTGCGTTTGAGGATTTTTTTATCTTCTCCGATGTAACTGCCAAAAGTGACCTTTTTGGTAGCTAGACTATGATTAAAATTTTGTGAATTCTGTAAAATTTGTAATAGTTTTTCCATGAATTTGGCCAGAGCAAATTATAGTTCTTGTTTCGCCCTTTGCTTTGTCCGGAGCGATAGGGCGCGTCCCTCTGTGGCGAATGTGGGAATACACCTTTCTTCGGTGTAAGGGGTTTCTCTGCCCTCGTGGACCATTGGACCCGTTTGGGGACCGGGCTGATCTCCTGCTTCTTTTTCTTTCTTTCTCCTTTAACCCATTCTTTCTGGCTTCTCTCTGTTTTTTGGCGTCGTTCTTTGGACCTTGATTTTGACCCCTTCCCTGGCCCTTGGGTGTGGGAGGTGGTTGCCCTGCACCCTTGTCGCTTTCCAACCAAACCCAAACCCTGTCCCTGCCACTTTTCACCGCGCGTTGGATGAGAGTGGCCGCCTTTCAGGCACAGGGACTGGGTACGAGTGTATCTCCCCTGTGTGAGATCTATCGGCGGTGGGACCAAGTGTGCCCACGATTCGCCTTTCCCTTGTTGGAGTCGGTGGTGGCTGGATGCGCGCGGGGGATGAAGTTCTCTTTTGTTTCGCTGTGGATACTTCTCCCCCTAACCTAATGGGGTTGACCCCCCTGTGGAAGCGGAACGCTTGCACTCTCCTTTTCCGTTGCCGACCCCGGTCCGTCCTTCGACTATGCCCTTGGACCTACACTCTCTGGAGCAGGGGTCTCGCCCCAGCCCACTTCAGCCACCTTCGGGCAAGTCAAGTTCCACCGAGGACTTGCCCCCACAACCCGGCTTCTTCCTCTCCCCATATGCCCCCCTCACCCGCCGTCAGCCCACCTCCTCACGGAGAGAGCCTCGCGGCGGACAGGGGAGCCGACATTCACGGCCGTCCTATCGACCGTTGAATATCCCAGTCCATTTCGACTCTACAGACTCCCTCTCCCTACCAAGTATCCACAAATTCCTGGTGATTCGGCCTACATCTGGGTCCCTCCCGACCAACTCTGAACGGACGTTCCAGGCGATCTGAACCCACAGCAACTCCAGCCGCTATGACATACGCTCAGCCGCAGAGACAAAAGACCTACTCTCCGTGACTGAGGTCCTTGGATGCTCAGTGTCCGTTTCCCCACACCCTCGCCTGAACCAGAGTCAGGGCACTATTTACGCCACCCGCCTATTGTCGATCGCAGTGAACGAGCTCCTGGAGGACCTCGCACCCCAAGGAGTCACTAAGATTTATCGCTTCACATCCCGACAGGGAGGCACCCCCTCCCCCACCCCACGTCTTCTCCTTACTTTCAATACACTAATCCCCCCCGGCCGCATTGTATGGGGTATGGGAGACCGCGCGTCATGCGAGTTTTCTATCCGCCCATACATCCCAGACCCGACCCGTTGCTTTAAATGCAATAAGTTTGGACACGTTAGCTCCGTTTGTCGGCAGCCGCATCAACTGTGTGTTCACTGTGGACGACTCGCTCACCCTGACAGGTGCCCCAACACACCCAAATGCTCCAACTGTGAAGGCGCACATCCCTCTTCATCCCGCGAATGCCTTTTTTTCAAGTTCGAGAAGGAGGTCCGAGGCCTACAAGTGACGGACTTCCTTAGCCCCCGTGAGGCACGAGACAGGGTGCGGAGTCGGGAGGTGAGGCCGGGGTGTCCTATGCCGCTGCTCTCGGCTCTATCATCTCGGCACGCCGCCCTGGCCTGCCGCCGACCCCCCCCCCCCAGCCACTGCTCCCTGTTCCCCCCAAAGGAAATCCTCGCAGGACCAGACGGTCTCCTGTCCCCCCACCATTCCTCCTCTTCCCGCACCTCACCTGCCACGAATCCCCCAGGAGTCTGGGACCAGGACACCTAGGTCCCATCCACCTCAAACCCTGCCTTCCCAGTACTCCTTGCACACGCCCGAACCTGCCGCCCGGAGCAAGCCGTCGAGGCGGAGACGCCGGAGCGTGTCGCCAGACCCACCGGCCTTCCAACCTCTCTCCCTCTAGAACCAAGACGGCGGCTCGGACCCTCACACCGCCCACCACGTCTACTATGTCCATCTCTCCCCATCGCAGAAGTCCCACCACTCTACCCCCGCAGACTCTGACAATAGTGGCTGAAATCCACGACCCGCCCCGTACGACGAGACCCAGTCCGAACAATATCCTCTCCCCCGAGGATCCAGTGGATGCGGCCCTGGCCCAGCTGCACGGTGTGACCGAGGGAAGCTCGGCCGCGCCCACGCGTCTCATGGATCTGCCCTTGCCTCCTGGTGCCATTTTCTCCACCCCTCCACGAGACCACTCTGGTTCACCTCCTTCCACCCCCATCGTACCTACCCCCCAACATCCCCGGCCCCCTCCTCGTCAGCCACCCTGAGTACGCCCTCCCTCCCAACCGCCCGGTTCTTTTGGTACCCCCTGTCACCACCTAGGGTCCGCCGTGAGACCCCGGACAGGCGGGGTAGCGCCACTTTTGGGGTTAACGTGCCCCCTCCTGGCCCGACCATAGAAGCCCGTCAAAGCACTTCTGACCCTCTCAGCCCATGATGTTCCTCTGCCTGCCGTGATCCACGCCTCCGGTCTCGCTCGGCCGACTCGACCCCGCAACCTCCGCGGGGTTCGACAGGCCGACCGATTCCTTCCCTGGTGAATGGTAGATAGCCAGCCAATCCAGCCATGCTCCCGACCCAGCCTTCAATTTCGCGAACTCCAGATCTCCCTTCACACTCCAACCTCCTAGCGCCTACACCTTTACCCATCCCCCTTCATCAACTAATGGATCCCCCGAAAACCACAATAGTCCACTGGAACTGTCGAGGAATATTTGCGAACTATGAAGGCCTTAACTCCTTGATTGCCACTTCCCGTCCGGTGTGTGTCTGTCTAAAGGATTTACAGGCGACACCTTCAGTCAAAGAATAATCTCAAAAACTACCTAATAAATTCTGAAAAATTTTGTTACATGTTCATTGAATCTCTTAGAATGCTGTATATATATATATATATATATATATATATATATATATATATATATATATACACACACATATACAGGGTGATTCGAAAGTCAGGTTACATAGGGATATACTGTATTATATAATAATGCAGGGAAATAGTCACATCACATGTTCGATATGGCCACCGCTAACGGCAATGCACTTGTGCAGCCAGCTAGGAATATCACATCAATGTGCTCCTCCTTCGATAACATCTCATAACTCATTTACCTGCAAAGAAACAGAAAAGCCCTATGTAACCTGACTTTTGAATCATCTTACCTTACCTTATGAACCTTATGTTGTTTCGTGCGTTGGTCTCTTCACACGGAGGTCAAGCTGGTGGCCCCGCCTCTAGGTCTGGCCTGGTGGAGGAGCGAGTTGCTTTCTTGCGCTCTCCACCGTACATAGCCAGGCACGCCAGGCTCATCTGGTACTGTCCTGAACCAGGCATCGTCTTTTCTTGAAGACTTCAACTTTGACCCCCGTTACGTTTCTGAGGTCCTTAGGAAGCTGGTTGAAAAGTCTTGGCCCCCTGACAACCAAGCTATTTTCCTTCAGGGTTGAGGAGGTCCCTTGTCGTGCCTTTAATTTGGGAACACTACACATTCTGCCTTTCCTATTTTCCAGTGTTGTTTGAATGGTAATTGGGTTTAGTTTGACGTTTGGTACCAGTTTTTCGATCATTTTCCATATGTAGATTATGATGTACCTCTCTCTTCTTCTTTCCAGTGAGTACAGATTTAGTTTACGAGCTTTCCCAGTAGTCGAGTTCTTTGCAGCCATCAATCTTGGCTGTGAAATGCCTTTGCGTTTCTTCTAGTTTATTAGTTTCTTCCTTTTTATATGGGGACGTCAAAACTGAGCAGTATTCAAGTTTTGGTATAATCAGTGTTTTTAGCAGGGGAATCATTACTGTCCTGTCCCTTCTCTTGAACGTTCTTAGAACCTGTCCGGCGACTCTTTTTGCTTTATTTATCGCTATCTGATTTTGTGTTTCGAATTTCGCATCATCTGTCATTATTATCCCGAGATCAATCGCTTTCATGCTTCTCTGAATTTCCTGTCTATCTGGAGCATAATATGCAGTCTGTTTAAGTTCTTCTTTTCTACCATATCTCAAGAGCTGAAATTTCTCGGCGTTGAATGACATGTCTTCTGACCATTTGTATATTTTGTTCGTGTCCCTCTGCAAGGCCTCCACGTCATGTACATCGCTGATTTTTCTGCTGATCTTTGTATCGTCTGCAAAGGATGTTACTATACTATTTCTGTTTACTCCGCTGTCTATGTCTGTTAGCATGATAATGAACAGGAGTGGGGCCAGTACTGTCCTTGTGGTACTGAGCTGCGTACTTCCGATTCTGATGATGATTTACCTTAAATTTTGACGACCTGCAGACGATCACTAAGGAAGTTGTAGATTCATTTTCCCACTTTGCCTGTTATTCCCATGTCTTTAATTTTATGTGCTATTATACCATGGTCACATTTATCGAAGGCTTTGGCAAAATCTGTGTATATAACATCGTAGTTGTCATTGCCTTCCAATGCATCTAGGATATTGTTGTAGTTCTCTATTAGTTGTGATAGGCATGATCTACCTGACCGGAATCCATGCTGATTTTCGTTGAATCTTTCCCGTGTCTCCAGGAAATCATAAATTTTCTCTCTAACTATTCTTTCAAATACTTTGGTGAGGTGGGACGTCAATGACACTGCTCTATAGTTCTTTGCTTGAGATCTGTCCCCTCCTTTATATATAGGGACAATGTTTGCTCTTTTCAAGATGCTCGGTATTTCCCCATTGTCTAGGGATCTTCTCCATATCCAGTATAAAGGTGTAGCTATTTCATTTTTACAGTTTTTAATCAATAATGCGTTCCAATTGTCTGGACCTGCAGCTGAATGTAGTTTCATTTGTCCTATAGCTCTCGCTACATCTTCTGGTGTAAACTCAAAGTCTGTTATATACTCTCTTTGCAATTCCTCTTCAAAGAATGCATTTATGTCAGGTATCGCTTTGTCACTTTTTGGGGTACTGAAAACTGATTCATATTGAGCTCTCAATGTATCAGATATTTCTTTTGGATCGTCCTTAAGGGCCCAATAGCGGCGCGCGTTTTTGTTTTCCTTTTTGCATAGCTATAGAAGTATTTTGGATTTTCCTTTATTGCTTCCACCGCCTTTTCATCTTCCCTCTCTGTATGGTCCTTAATCAGGGCTTGTATTTCCCTATCGATACCCTCCAGTTTTTCTTTTATTGTTTTCCTGTCATTATCTCCGCAGTTTCCTAACTTCGCCTCCACTCTCTTTCTTTTGCGGAATAGTCTTCTGTTTTGCCTTTCTAGCCAGCTCCTCTTTCCTTCTGGCTGTGATTTCGGAGCATATTTTTCTAAAATTCTCAGCGTTTTTTCCTCCAAGGTTGTTAGCATTTCTTCAGTTGTTTTATTCTCGAAAATTGTTCTCCATTCTATTTGGGCCATGTGCGATCTGATTGCTTCCCAATTTATAGTCTTCGAGTTTAAGTTAAAGGCCCCGAATTTACTTCTTTCCACAATATGTGTATTGTCTTCTAATGCTGCCGTCATATTTGTTGATATCTCGATTAAGTTGTGGTCTGAGATAATGGTTGGGGTTATTTTTATATCAGCAATCAAGTTCGTGTTATTCGCGAATACAAGATCTAGGCAGTTATTTTTTCTGGTATTTTCTGTTATCTCCTGTGTCAGCATAAACTCGTTTGTGAGAGCCATCAACATTTTTGCTTGTTCCTGATCTTCTCTTGTGCCCCCCTTGTCCTGGTGAATGTATATATTCCTATTCACCTTTTTGTATTTTATAAATGGGAAGTTAAAGTCTCCGCAGATCATTATATTGGGGGATGGAGGGTCTATGGCCTTTATTAGCTTTCTAATGTCATCAATAGCCTCCGAGAATTTTTCGGTTGGGGTGCTTGGAGGTCTATAGATGACTATTACTATCAAGTTTAGTTTTTCTATTTTCACTGCTAGGAGTTCCACATAGCTGTTTGATTTATTTATTTTCGTCTCTGTCATATGACCTTCCTGTACATATATAGCACAGCCACTTTTCCGTCTCGTCGTTCTATCCGCTCTTAGTAAGTTGAAACCCTCTATATTTATCTCTTTCTTATCAATACAATGTTAGCAGTTTTCACAATTTCCTTAGCAATCTTTAAGATGAGTTTCTGTGAGGCATGCGATGTCCACCCTTGTTTCGTCCATAAATCCTTTCAGGTACGAAACCTTAGTGAGTGATTGGTTTGGTCTTATTCCTTGAATATTAGCCAGGACAATTTTTATGTTCTCTGTTTTTCGTTTTTCACCCTGTATTTTTATTACCTAGAAATGCGTCACTATATGCTCAACCATTTTAAACCTTACCGTATAAAAATGCATGTCACAATCTATTTAAACAACTAAAATAATTTAATTCAGGTAAGTGTAAAATTTATTTACTAATCATTATTAGTATTATCATCACATTATTACTAATTCCGAAATTATAAACACAAAAAGGACTTTAAGCACAAAATAGGTAGGCTTTAAGACAGGAGTAAAAGTGGAATGGAAAGAACTAAAAAAGAAATGAGTCACCGGACAGCAATTAGCAATTTTCAATTTTGAAATTTCTCTCTCCGACCGAACGAACGAAACGACGAAATCTAAAGAAATCAACGCGAAGAAATAGGAAACAAACGACTCTCGAATTTTGACTCCAATTTTTTTGGCCCGCTTGGGCCGAGTGTGTGTTGCCAACTATGCATCTTACAACTTTTAATATAAACAAACCACTATCCATCGTAATACATTTATTAAATCTTATTATCTTCCTTATTAATTTATTATAACCAAAACATCCTAATTTTTAATTATACATTACTACATTACGACTTGGAAGATTATTTCAATTGCCGCTATGCAGAGTGAAGAAGAGTTCACGATTGAAAAGCTTGGGATGGTAAGAAAAAACCGTATAAACTTGTATTCAATATTGATGTTGTGGCTAACGATGACCTTTGTGCGCGCTTTTGATTGTATTCTAGCCGTGTTTAAAGATAACTTTCCAACCGAATGTAAAGTGGGCACAAAAATAGTATTGAACGATATGAAGGCCATTTATATCGAGTATAAGCCACCGCACACCTTCAGCGGTGAAGTAATGGTTGGACGTATTTACCGTGTAGTGCAAAGCAATAATGACGTGACTGTAGACTCGATCACGTGTGAGTTTAGTGTTTTGCGCCGTAGAACAAAGTATTTTGATGTATATTTATTTTCAATATATTTAATTATTTAATATACTTTTGTATATAGATATATACTTCCTGTACTAATATACTGCTGATTATACTCCATCGTTTTGTACATTTTTTTTATTTTAAATATATTTAATTATTTAATACAACTGATATCAGTGGCGGCTCGTGGTCAGGTATAGTAGGGAGGCCCAAAATTGTCTATAATATATGCTTTATAAATAAAATAGATAAAGTGTTAGATGCCCTACTTTTTGCATGTCACCATCGTATAGAATTAATACTATATAAAAAAAATACTCTCATAGTTTTTAGTGATAAAAACAGAGGAGGCCCGGCCTCCCATGCCTCCTCTGTTTTTATCACTAAAAACTATGAAAGAGGATTTTTTTGATAGTATTAATTCTTATACGATCGTGACATGCAAAAAGCAGGGCATCTAACACTTTGTTATCTATTTTATTTATAAAGCATATATTATAGACAATTTTGGGCCTCCCTACTATACCTGACCACGAGCCGCCACTGGTGTATATATATATATATATATATATATATATATATATATATATATATATATTATAACTGCAAACACGCAGTATAATTAACGTAAAGAACGACGCTTTGTATAGGAGAGTTATCCGCGCAAGATGAGAGCGAAAGAACGAAACAAATGAAAAAATGAGGTAACCACCCGGGAATCGAACCCGGGATCTTCCGATTGCCGGTCAGATATGATAACCATTACACCACGGGCCGTGGCGTAATGGTTATCATATGACCGGCAATCGGAAGATCCCGTGTTCGATTGCCGGGTGGTTACCTCATTTTTTCATGTTTCGTTCTTTCGCTCTCATCTTGCGCGGATAATTCTTATACAAAGCGTCGTTCTTTACGTTATATATATATATATATATATATATAATTTTTTTTTTTCTGTATTAATATATTGATGGTTATACTACATCGTTTTGTATAGTTTTTATATTTATATATATTTCTTATGCTAAGTATTATCGTATATTTATTGATTGTATATTTATTTTCTATTTTGGTTATATATTCCTCGTTCATATTTCTTATGCTATTATTATTTTTGATCATATATATACACACACACCATTGTTTGATTGTATATTTTCTATATATTTCGTGAAATTGAATCCATTAATTCGTCTAAATAAACAGAATGATGTAATGGTGTTTTATTTAATTCTTTTGGTTGTACACGACATTTAATTATATCAAATGGCTGCCTTCTAAAACGGCTGACGGATTTCTAAGCAAACTGTCAAAAATATCTGGATAGCGCAATCTGGCAGTTGAAAAGGATATATATATATATATCAGTGGCGACTCGTGGTATAAATGTATGGGGGTGCGATTTCATAAAATTTATAATTTTTAGAATTGTAGTACATAAACAATCACATGGTGCTTCCGTACGGTACTTATATGTCAAAAGAAGCCATAAATTTGTATTAAAAAAATATTTTAATAAAATATAAAAATAATTGTTGAATAAATTTGACTATAATAATGTACCACTGTACGACAACACGGACTCACAATAGGCTAGTGCGAATCCAACTGCCGCTCACAAGAGTACTGTACTTGTATTAACATATGCGGCTATGTCAGACGTACAATTCTAGTTAATTACAAATAAGTAATAATTTATAAAATACATATAAATGGCTTATATCATTATTACTGAAGTAACTATTAGTAAAAATAA
Source organism: Bathynomus jamesi (assembly GCA_023014485.1). Classification (NCBI taxonomy): domain Eukaryota; kingdom Metazoa; phylum Arthropoda; class Malacostraca; order Isopoda; family Cirolanidae; genus Bathynomus; species Bathynomus jamesi. Next base: position 189,398 of record JAJOZX010001834.1, on the reverse strand, counting down.
AGTTATTATAAAAAAAATTCGCGATTGTACTTATATTTTCATTACAACAGTAAAATATAATTTATATTTACTTGAGCGAAAAATCTATCGCTCCATTCGGCTGCAATATTATTTTGTATTCAAACAGCGGTACGCTATTTGAAGCTATGCTATAAGTTTAGAATATTATGTACTGTATGAAGGCTTACTCAAAATGCCTCATGAATCATGATATGCCACATGAATTTTTAAAATATATTTCAAGAATATTTATTTTAATATCTTAAAATTAATATATTTTTTATCTGTTAAATTAATATTTATCGTTTCAAGCAAGGGGGAGCGACCGCTCCATCGCTCCTATACGCCAGTCGCCACTGATATATATATATATATATATATCTGCTTTCTAGGTATTCTACGTCAAATGGCTGGTTAAGCCAGAATATATGCTTTAATTAAATAAATAGCACAATCTGGCAACTCAACCCTAATAATGTACACCTGAACAAGCCATTTACGCCTTCTAAGTCAACTGGCGGATTAAGCCTGAATATATGCTATAATTAAATAAACGGCTCAGCCAGATAAGCCAACTGGCTGAGTAGAAACTTATAAGACAGCGGCCGCTCGACTGAAGTCTTAATATCTTTTCACTTCTACTACTTTTCTTTCACCACCTTTCTCTACAAAAAAAAAAATGGTGTCAATAATCCAGCAGGGTTGAAGCACCTTAAACAGAAAAAACAAAATATGCACTTGGCTCCTGCCAGGTGAACACCTCTCCTCCTCTCTCCCCCTTGGGGGATAACTCCCCCCCCCCAAGTTGCATAACCCCTTGTTGATCTTGCAACATTTCTCCTCCATTTGTTGCATAACATCTTGCAACATTCCCTCCCCTTGTTGCATAACCCCATGCAACATTTTCAATTGCATTGCACTATCTCCTTTTGCGCCCATGCTACTCACCAGTTTGCCGACAATTGATGTTAAACTGATCGGGCGGTAATTACAAGGATTTTCCCCATCACCCTTTTTAATGATTGGTGTTACATTTGCTAACTTCCAGTCGGTTGGAACTTTCCCTAACTCGATTGATTGTTTGAATATGGTTACTAAGTCGTCAACAACATTGTGGCTAACCTCTTTTAATACCCTTCGAAGAAATAAGCCGAGACCAGGTGATTTGTATTTGTTCATCTTATCAATTAATTGCTGTATCTCATTTCTCGTAAAACTTATGGTCTCTACGGGATGTCACCGTCATACAGTATGTAATCCGAGGACTTGGCGCTTCATTTGTGTCTTCCTCCGTGAAGACTGTAAAGAAGAACTCGTTTAACGTATTAGCTATATCTTTATCACCGAATTTCAGTACGCCATTTCTATCTTTTAGGGGACCTACAGAATTTTTAATTGGCTTTCTGCTATTAACATTGGCAAAAAAATTCTTTAGGGTTAACTTTACAGAGTGAGGCAACTAGCTTCTTCTTCACGTTTGGCTGATCTAATTAAGGACTTAATCCTCCTACGTAGGTTTATATAGTTTTCTGAATTAGTCTGGTTGAAATGTGACTGAAGTAGTTTGTAGGCTCTATTTCTTCCCATAATAGCACTGCTAATTTCGTTGTAAAACCATTTCGGCGACTTTGTTGACAAGGAAACTATTTCAGTGGGTATAAAAGTGTTCTGTAATATTCTAAATTGATCCCTATATGAGCTCCAGGTGACATTGACATCCTCACTTATTAGAATTTCATGCGTGTCTAAACCAGAGCTGGGCACTTCCGCAAACACTTCCGCAAACCGCAAATTCCGCAATTGCGGAAGTATGTTTTTTGTTTGCGGATTTGCGTTTGCGGCAAAGTCATCGCAAATTAGTGAATTTGCGTTGCGGAACTAAGACCGCAAACGCAAATCTTTCCGCAAATTTCCCACGTGGCCACTGGCCAAGCCCGCAACTCCAATCGCCTCTCCAACAAGTTGGCGAAAGAGTTGGACAGTTGGTCCTCTGACAAGGAGAAGAACAAGGAGCTGGAGCAGAGCATGTTCCCCAAACTTCACCGCAACGCCTGGGTTCATATTTTCCTCAAGTATAACACGGCCATCCCCAGCTCTGCGGCCGTGGAGAGACTGTTCTCCCAGGGGTCAGATATAATGAAGCCCAAAAGGGCCAGCCTGACCTCTGACAACTTCGAACGTCTCGTGTTTATGAAGGGGAACATGGACTTATTAAAACTGGATTTGGCTCAGTTACTGGAGGACGACGACTGAACTTGTTGACAAAGCCAGAGGCGTACACTTGTAGAGGCTAGAGGGGTTGAGTTGTACAGTGAGTTCAAGTTGTGTACAGTCACAGTGTTAACTTAATTTAACTTGTGTAATGTAGTGTGTGTACAGTTACTACAGTTACAGTACAGTCTTCTCTAACGTGTCTAAGTCTCAAAATTTATGAAATTCAAATGATTAAATTTATTATTTAATTTATTTACTATTTACTTGCAGGTGGTGTTTTTGTTCAATATAATATATCAATATATGTAGTATTTTTATTTCTTCTACAATAGTGATTTATTGTAATAAATTATTTAGCCTTGTTTTTAATAAAAACAAGGCTAAAACATTAAACATTAAAAAGATATAAAAACTTTTTATACCTCTTTAATGTTTTGGATACTTTTTATAGTTAAAATTGCGATTGCGGAATTTGCGGTTTGCGGAAATGTTTGCGGAAGTGCCCAGCACTGGTCTAAACTACTTCGGAAGCTTTCAAAATTTGCTCTCTAGAAATCCAGTCTTTTACGAGTCTTTTCGCGTGTATTAACTGGAACCCTGAGGTCAAACCTAATCAAATTATGATCGCTGTTACTCAAATTTTCACCAATAGTGAGGTTAGAGACTAGGTCATCTTCGTTCGTGAATATGAGATCTAGTTTATTATTACCCCTTGTAGGACCGTCAACACATTGACTTAAGTTATCATCGGCAAATTCCAACAGTCTTGAGCCCTCGGCATCAGCTGTTTTGTTTTCCCAATTTATATTAACACAATTAAAATCCCCCAAAATCACACTGATATTATTCACATTCTGCTTAATTGGTTATACAAGTTTATATCCTTATCAACGGAGTAGTGAGGTGGCCTAGAAACTAGAAGTAGATGCACTACTTTATTATTTAGATTTAGATCAATTCCCATTTCATGAGCAGATACGATATTACTGTTTTCGGGGTGCAGGAAGTCCCGAGCATACAAAAGTACACCGCCGCCTTTAACAGTTCGGGGAGCAGGACCAATTGCTGGTTTGGGGGGTCCTAGTTTAAAAAGATTATACAAATTAATGTTCAGTAAATAACCAAACTTCTTTTTCCCCTTCTGATTAAAATGTATCCCGTCCGAACCAAAGTATTCCCCATTTGCGTAGAAGGTAGACCAAAAATCAACAAACTTTAGGCCTTTTTCATTACACATGCGTTTAACGCTTTTATTTATGGTAATGGCTTTGCTTAAAGTATAGTCACTAGCACGCATTCGAGGGAGAATCCCTACAACCATACCCATATCTGTATTTTCCCTAACTTTGTCGGTTAGGATCTTGAACTCTTTTACAATGGACTCTCTCTCTCTTCCTGTCCCTCCCTGAAAAACATCATTGCCAGAGACATGTACAATGATGGGGCAACTCTTATACTTGATATTAATTTTGACTACTTCCCTATTAATTATCTGACTCATAACACCTGGAAAACATCGGAGTTTTCTCTTGGTCACGCGTCTTGCTCCGAAAAAGTCCCCTTGATTCCTTACCAGAGAATCCCCAATTAAAAAGGATTCCTCCTCTTCGTCGGCAAGCAAGTGAAACTTATTTTTTACGTTAATGGGTTCCGAATCCTTATGTTTTGATTTTGGTTTGGAGGGTCTTTTATTTTTGACCGATCGGAATTCTCGTTCCTCCTTCCTACAATATTCACCGTATTTTCCAAGTGAGCCACGCTTTGTTCTAGATCAGGGGTGGCCAGACTTTACTGAGATGGGATCTACGTTTTCCAAAGTTCTCCTTATACAATCCACCAGCCCATTTATTTATTGAGAGAGAGAGAGAGAGAGAGAGTTACAAGGAGTTACAAGGAAAAGAAGTACCTCAAAAGGCCTTGCGGCCCATACCGAGGAGGTACCAATGGCAACGGGTGCCAGGGAAAATTTTGTAAAAGTTTATTTTTCTTTCAACTATCCTAGCAGTAGTAGAAAACTGGATAGAAAAGTAGAAGGCTCTCTCCCCACCCTCCGCTCCATCCCTGCCAGAGGCAGGTACGGAAAAAGGTTGAAGAAAATACCTTGACCCTGGAAAAGTAGCCAAGGAAATTTTACAGGAAAGTGGAGAATATATAAATAGCTCTATATTTAGCTTGCTCACAGAGACACCGAGCAAGCGAACTCCTGCAGGGTTTTCTGAGGTTTTAATCTTAAACTATGAGTGTGTTCAGTACTTTGTCTTGCCTATTTTTAAACAGATTTACACTTTGACTGGAAACAACCTCTGAGGGAAGTTGGTTCCAGATATTAACTATTTTATAGGAAAAGAAATTTCCGCAGACTGAGGTCCTAAATGTCTTTACACACTCAAATAGTGTGCAAGATTTCGTCTACCCTTTTCTTGAACTGATCCACAGAGGAACTGTTCACAACTTCCGAAGGTAACCTGTTCCATGTGTCACAGATCTTATACGTAAAGTAATTCCCACACACACTAGTCCTAAACCGTTTCAAATCCAACTTCCAACCATTGTTGCGAGTTGGGTTATCATTTAAACTAAACATACTTCTAAAATCGACATCGTTGAACCCGCGTAAGAGCTTGAAAACCTCGATCAGTTGACCGCGCAGCCTCCGAGTTTCAAGCGAAAACAAGTTCAGGGCGCGTAACCGTCGATTGTAGCCCATATGTCTAACGGAAGGGATTAACTTTGTGGCCCTCGCCTGCACTCGCTCCAGCCTCTCAATATCTTTCCTGAGGGTGGGCGACCAGAACTGCACAGCATACTCCAGGTGCGGCCGAACAAGGGAATTGTACAGTGAGAGCACAATCTCCTTGTTCCGAAACTGAAATTGCCTCCTGATATAACCCAATAGTTTCAGGGCTTTCTTTTCCACCTCTACACACTGTTTCGTAAACTTAAGGTCGCTGCTAATTAGCACACCCGTCCTTTTCTAAATCAGTCACCTCGATATTACTACCCAACATCGAGTAGTCCGACTTGGGATTGGCGTAGCCAATGTGCATCACTTTGCATTTACCCAAGTTAAACGGCATTTGCCACTTTTCGGACCACTCTCCTATCCTACCTAGGTCCGCACGCAGTTCCTCGATCGCTTCGGGCGTCCCAACATTGGCCCCAAGCTTGGTGTCATCAGCGAATTTGGCGATCCGACTGACGATGCCACCGTCGATATCATTTATGTAAATGATAAACAGCGGCGGCCCCAAAACGGAACCCTGAGGAACCCCACTAGTGACCGAGGCCCAACCCGAACTAGCACCTTTAATTACAACCCTCTGCCGCCTATTCTTCAGCCAGTTTTCAATCCACCTACCTATTTCCCCACCGATACCCAGCGCGCGCACTTTCGCCATTAGCCGGCAGTGAGGTACCTTATCAAAGGCTTTCTGAAAGTCGAGATAAAGTATATCAATCGCCCTACTCTTATCGTACTCACCCAACATGACGTGGAAAAACTCGAGCAAGTTGGTGAGACACGACCTATGCCGTCTAAACCCATGTTGGGAGTCCCCAAGCAGCTTGTAGGAATCCAAATGGTCAGCGATCCTATCCGCTATTATCCCCTCTAATAATTTACCTACAACTGAAGTGAGACTAATGGGACGATAGTTCCCTGGACTTTCGTGATCCCCTTTCTTAAAGATAGGGGTCACGTTGGCTTCCCTCCAGTCACCAGGCACCTGGCCCGTCTCCAACGATTTGTTGAAGACTGTAGCCAGGTGGGGAGCCACCTGGTCGCGCACCTCCCGCAACACTCTGGGGAGAAACTGGTCTGGCCCAGGAGCCTTAAACGCGCTCAGTTTGTCTATTCTATCGGCAACGACTGTCGCGGTACATCGAACATTATCCAGGCCAGCACCTTCGTGCCTCACACCTGGCTCGGGGATATGAGAGAGAGAGAAAAGAGAGAAGAGAGAAAAGAGAGAAGAGTTACAAGGAGTTACAAGGAAAAGAAGTACCTCAAAAGGCCTTGCGGCCCATACCGAGGAGGTACCAATGGCAACGGGTGCCAGGGAAAATTTTGTCTTTCAAACTATGCTAGCAGTAGTAGAAAACTGGATAGAAAAGTAGAAGGCTCTCTCCCCACCCTCCGCTCCCTCCCTGCCAGAGGCAGGTACGGAAAAAGGTTGAAGAAAATACCTTGACCCTGGAAAAGTAGCCAAGGAAATTTTACAGGAAAGTGGAGAATATATAAATAGCTCTATATTTAGCTTGCTCACAGAGACACCGAGCAAGCGAACTCCTGCAGAGTTTTCTGAGATTTTAATCTTAAACTATGAGTGTGTTCTGTACTTTGCCTAGCCTATTTTTAAACAGATTTACACTTTGACTGGAAACATCCTCTGAGGGAAGTTGGTTCCAGATATCAACTATTTTACAGGAAAAGAAATTTCCGCAGACTGAGGTCCTAAATGTCTTTACACACTCAATAGTGTGCAAGATTTCGTCTAACCTTTTCTTGAACTGATCCACAGAGGAACTGTTCACAACTTCCGAAGGTAACCTGTTCCATGTGTCACAGATCTTATACGTAACGTAATTCCCACACACACTAGTCCTAAACCGTTTCAAATCCAACTTCCAACCATTGTTGCGAGTTGGGTTATCATTTAAACTAAACATACTTCTAAAATCGACATCGTTGAACCCTCGTAAGAGCTTGAAAACCTCGATCAGTTGACCGCGCAGCCTCCGAGTTTCAAGCGAAAACAAGTTCAGGGCGCGTAACCGTCGATTGTAGCCCATATGCCTAACGGAAGGGATCAACTTTGTGGCCCTCGCCTGCACTCGCTCGCTTCTTCGAGAGAAGAGAGAGAGAAGAGAGAGAGAAAAGAGAGAGAAGAGAGAGAAAAGAGAGAAGAGAGAGAGGAGAGAGAGAGAAAGAGAGAGAAGAGAGAGAGAGAAAGAGAGAAAGAGAGAGGAGAGAGAGAGAAAAGAGAGAGAAGAGAGAGAGAGAGAGAGAGAGAAAGAGAGAGAAGAGAGAGAAAGAGAGAAGAGAGAGAGGAGAGAGAGAGAGAGAGAGGAGAGAGAGGAGAGAGAGAAGAGAGAGAGGAGAGAGAGAAGAGAGAGAGGAGAGAGAGGAGAGAGAGAGAGAGAGAGGAGAGAGAAAGAGAGAGAAAAGAGAGAGAAAGAGAGAAAAGAGAGAGAAGAGAGAGAAGAGAGAGGAGAGAGAGAGAAAAGAGAGAGAAGAGAGAGAAAAGAGAGAAGAGAGAGAGGAGAGAGAGAAGAGAGAGAGGAGAGAGAGGAGAGAGAGAAGAGAGAGAGGAGAGAGAGAAGAGAGAGAGAAGAGAGAGAGAAAAGAGAGAGAAGAGAGAGAAGAGAGAGAAGAGAGAGAGAGAGAGAGAGAAGAGAGAGAGAAGAGAGAGAGAAGAGAGAGAGAGAGAGAGAGAGAAGAGAGAGAGAGAGAAGAAGAGAGAGAAAAGAGAGAGAGAGAGAGAGAGAGAGAGAAAAGAGAGAGAAGAGAGAGAGAAGAGAGAGAGAAGAAGAGAGAAGAGAGAGAAAAGAGAGAGAAGAGAGAGAAGAGAGAGAAAGAGAGAGAAAAGAGAGAGAGAAGAGTTACAAGGAGTTACAAGGAAAAGAAGTACCTCAAAAGGCCTTGCGGCCCATACCGAGGAGGTACCAATGGCAACGGGTGCCAGGGAAAATTTTGTCTTTCAAACTATGCTAGCAGTAGTAGAAAACTGGATAGAAAAGTAGAAGGCTCTCTCCCCACCCTCCGCTCCCTCCCTGCCAGAGGCAGGTACGGAAAAAGGTTGAAGAAATACCTTGACCCTGGAAAAGTAGCCAAGGAAATTTTACAGGAAAGTGGAGAAATATAAATAGCTCTATATTTAGCTTGCTCACAGAGACACCGAGCAAGCGAACTCCTGCAGAGTTTTCTGAGGTTTTAATCTTAAACTATGATGTGTTCTGTACTTTGTCTAGCCTATTTTTAAACAGATTTACACTTTGACTGGAAACATCCTCTGAGGGAAGTTGGTTCCAGATATCAACTATTTACAGGAAAAGAAATTCCCGCAGACTGAGGTCCTAAATGTCTTTACACACTCAAATAGTGTGCAAGATTTCGTCTAACCTTTCTTGAACTGATCCACAGAGGAACTGTTCACAACTTCCGAAGGTAACCTGTTCCATGTGTCACAGATCTTATACGTAACGTAATTCCCACACACGCTAGTCCTAAACCGTTTCAAATCCAACTTCCAACCATTGTTGCGAGTTGGGTTATCATTTAAACTAAACATACTTCTAAAATCGACATCGTTGAACCCTCGTAAGAGCTTGAAAACCTCGATCAGTTGACCGCGCAGCCTCCGAGTTTCAAGCGAAAACAAGTTCAGGGCGCGTAACCGTCGATTGTAGCCCATATGCCTAACGGAAGGGATCAACTTTGTGGCCCTCGCCTGCACTCGCTCCAGCCTCTCAATATCTTCCTGAGGGTGGGCGACCAGAACTGCACAGCATACTCCAGGTACGGCCGAACAAGGGAATTGTACAGTGAGAGCACAATCTCCTTGTTCCGAAACTGAAATTGCCTCCTGATATAACCCAATAGTTTCTGGGCTTTCTTTTCCATCTCTACACACTGTTTCGTAAACTTAAGGTCGCTGCTAATTAGCACACCCAAGTCCTTTTCTAAATCAGTCACCTCGATATTACTGCCCAACATCGAGTAGTCCGACTTGGGATTGGCGTAGCCAATGTGCATCACTTTGCATTTACCCAAGTTAAACGGCATTTGCCATTTTTCGGACCACTCTCCTATCCTACCTAGGTCCGCACGCAGTTCCTCGATCGCTTCGGGCGTCCCAACATTGGCCCCAAGTTTGGTGTCATCAGCGAATTTGGCGATCCGACTGACGATGCCACCGTCGATATCATTTATGTAAATGGTAAACAACAGTGGCCCCAAAACGGAACCCTGAGGAACCCCACTAGTGACCGAGGCCCAACCCGAACTAGCCCCTTTAATTACCACCCTCTGCCGCCTATTCCTTAGCCAGTTTTCAATCCACCTACCTATTTCCCCACCGATACCCAGCGCGCGCACTTTCGCCATTAGAGAGAGAGAGAGAGAGAAGAGAGAGAGAGAAGAGAGAGAGAAAAGAGAGAAAAGAGAGAAGAGAGAGAGAAGAGAGAGAGAGAAGAGAGAGAGGAGAGAGAGAGAGAGAGAGAGAAAAGAGAGAAGAGAGAGAGAAGAGAGAGAGAAGAGAGAAAAGAGAGAGAAAAGAGAAAAGAGAGAGAAAAGAGAGAAGAGAGAGTTACAAGGAGTTACAAGGAGTTACAAGGAAAAGAAGTACTCAAAAGGCCTTGCGGCCCATACCGAGGATGGTACCAATGGCAACGGGTGCCAGGGAAAATTTTGTCTTTCAACTATGCTAGCAGTAGTAGAAAACTGAATAGAAAAGTAGAAGGCTCTCTCCCCACCTCCGCTCCCTCCCTGCCAGAGGCAGGTACGTAAAAAGGTTGAAGAAAATACCTTGACCCTGGAAAAGTAGCCAAGGAAATTTTACAGGAAAGTGGAGAATATATAAATAGCTCTATATTTAGCTTGCTCACAGAGACCGAGCAAGCGAACTCCTGCAGAGTTTTCTGAGGTTTTAATCTTAAACTATCAACGTGTTAAAGTAATTCCCACATATACTAGTCGTTTCTAATCCAACTTCTAACCATTGTTGCGAGTTGGGTTATCATTTGAACTAAACATGCTTCTAAAATCGACATCTTTGAACCCGCATCACGTAAGCGTCGATTGTAGCCCATATGCCTAACGAAAGGGATTAACTTTGTGGCATTTTTCGCCAGTTTCCAATCCACCTACCTACTTCCCCACCAATACCCAGCGCGCGCACTTCGGCCATTAGCCGGCGGTGAGGTACCTTATCAAAGGCCTTCTAATCAATCGCCCTACTCTTATCATACTCACTCAACATGACGTAGAAAAACTCGAGCATGATGGTGAGACACGACCTATGCCGTCTAAACCCATGTTGGAGTCCCCAAGTAGCTTGTAGGAATCAAAATGGTCAACAATCCTACTCGCTATTATCCCCTCTAAATATTTACCTACAACTGAAGTTAAATGGTGTTATTTATAGAGGTTCGAAGCCTCTCTTCCCACGCATGAGATAGCAGTAGCGTCCTAATCATAACAGTAGAGAAAAAGACAATACTAAAAGTTTTTCTTTGCAGTCAGAGGAGAACATCCCTAACCTAAGCTAAAAGGACAGAGTGGGATGGGAAGGGGTCCTAGTAACCCACGGGACAGGTTTGTACAACAGACTTCACCCGCCCTCCCGAAAGAGAGAGAACCTAAAGGAATTGGCAGCCAATTTCTCTAGAATCCCACGACTCGGGACCGGAGGGCTGTCACACCCCAAGTATAAAGTTTACCTTTATACCCCCTGCGGGGGAAGAGAGAAGAGAAGAGAGAAAAGAGAGAAGAGAGAGAGAAGAGAGAGAGAAAAGAGAGAGAAGAGAGAGAAGAGAGAGAGAAGAGAGAGAGAAGAGAGAGAGAAGAGAGAAAAGAGAGAGAGGAGAGAGAGAGAAGAGAGAGAAGAGAGAGAGAAGAGAGAAAAGAGAGAGAAAAGAGAGAAGAGAGAGAGGAGAGAGAGAGAAAAGAGAGAAGAGAGAGAAAAGAGAGAGAGAGAGAGAGAAAAAGAGAGAGAGAGAAAAGAGAGAAGAGAGAGAGAGAAGAGAGAGAGAAAAGAGAGAGAGAAAAGAGAGAAGAGAGAAAAGAGAGAAGAGAGAAAAGAGAGAGAAAAGAGAGAAAAGAGAGAGAGAGAGAAAAGAGAGAGAAAAGAGAGAAAAGAGAGAGAGAGAGAAAAGAGAGAAGAGAAGGAGAAGAGAGAGAGAGGAAAAGAGAGAGAGAGAGGAGAAGGAGAAGAGAGGAGAAAAGAAAAGAGAGAGAGAGAAAAGAGAGAGAGAGAGAGAAAAGAGAGAGAGAGAGAGAAAAGAGAGAGGGAGAGAGAGAGAAAAGAGAGAGAGAGAGAAAAGAGAGAGAGAGAGAAAAGAGAGAGAGAGAGAAAAGAGAGAGAGAGAATTTTTGGTTTTTTGTGGTTTTGTTTATTACTATATATATATGTATACTATATGTAAGCATGGGCAATTAAGTTATTTAATTTTTCTCCCTTAGACAAATTCTTGTTGTATCAAGTCATAACTTGTATCATAACATAGGGGAGAAGGCCAGGATTATTACTATATACTACTTCATTCCCCCTCACCCTACCCTCACCCTTTTTCCCTTGAGCGGGCCTCAGACGATCAATATTTACTGTCAGTAATACAGTCAGTATTTTCTGACCACTTCAGTATTGAGCTCAAATGATCAGTATTTAAATAAAATGTCAATATTTCAATCTACTGAAATATATTTTGTTACATTCAGTCATAACTGGCCTGTTGGGCAGTAAATGTTTGAAATGGACAATAAAAGAAAAAGCATGTGTTGCAATTATATTAGCATTAGGACTTAAAAGAAAGGTAAACCAGAAGTGGTGGGTGAAAGAATGGGTCCCAAAATTGGGGAAATATACACATCTAAACCTTTTGAATGAAATACAAATATCTGACACTGGTATTTTTCAAAACTATGGAGAATATGGAGCTGGAGTAGAAACAGCACTACTACTCAGTGTGCTCATTTCATTAATTTTGACTGAATTCCTGTGCAGTGTACCCATTTCAGCTTCAAAAAGTATATTGTTAATAGCTTTCTCAGCATACAGTTTTTGGTTCCTTGGCAAACGTTTTAATTTTATAACCCAACCCTTCACTATGACATCAGTGTCACTTTCACCTTGTTGTCTGGAAAGGTAACCACAAGCAAGCGAGAGTAATTCATTTTGTGTCTTAGTTTCTGGTTTCTTCCATTTTTTTGTCAAAGACATTGAACAGAATTCTGCAACAGCTGAAGATGTTTCCTGTGTAATTCCTTCCTCAGTATCCTCACAACAGTCATCCTGCATTTCCTAAAATATAAATTTGATGATATAATATATTATGTATATAATATAGATATTATAATATCAATATGTAATATATATAAAATACATACCATAAATTGCAGCCAATAAGCCAAACTGGTGTATTAACCAACCTTAATTTATCTACATAAACTTCTGATTTAGGCCTGTACCTGCTGCATAAGCTGCCCCCACCCTCTCAAACAATGAACAAGCCAACATTACGACTACACTGATGCCACCCAAAACATTACAAACACAATCCAAACAGATAACACGACAGAAATACAGGCAGTTAACATTAAAACATGCGCAAAACACACCACACTAATCAACATTTACATCCCACCAGATAGTTCACCTCAGGTGCCAGCCAATTACAATCCACAGTTACACAGGCTGGCTTCTCTCACTAATGTCATCTTAGGAGAAGACTTCAACACTAAAGACACTAGTTGGTACCTGCACAACCAAAGCAACACCAGAGGCACCAACATAGCCACACAACTAAACAGCCTCTTCATTCTTAACAATACAGAAGAACATACACACATACAACATCAAGCAGGATACTCAAACTCCTCCCCAGACCTAACGTTCTGTTCCCCCTCACTAGCAACACACACACACTGGAGAACAGAAAAACAACTGTCATCAGACCACCTGCCCATCATCATTACAACACATTCTAACACTGCCCCAACAGCCTTAGGCACACTTACAGAAATTACAAGAAAGCTAATTGGGAACAGTTCAAAATACAGACTGAGGAACAATTCACCACATTAAACAGCACACCCATCATAAACATCAATACAACAATCAAGACATTTAATCAGATCATCAATAATGCAAACAAATACATACCCGAGGGCAACATTAGGAAATACAACCCAAATTGCACTAGAGAAATAGCCCACCTCATAAGGCAACATAACAACCTCAAACATAATACACAAACACCACACACAGAAACCATAAAACAGCAGATACAACACCTCAACACAGTAATAAACAACAAACTCAAAGAAAAACAAACAAACATTTAGGGAATTCATAACAACACTAAACCACTCCACAGATACATCCAGGCTATACAAGACTACAAACAGCATTACCCACTCTAACAGCGGCATTCACACCTCTCATGTGGCTATCTGTCACAGCCAAAATAATATCCCAACATATACACAAGCTAACATTCTAGTTAATCACTACACAAAGATAAATCACTTAAACAGAGACAACAACCAGAAACATGCAGACAGACAAACAGCCAGGCACAAGAAAACCTACAGACTCGACACGACCATTACACCCTTCAATACAGACCAAACCACCAAGATCATCAAAAACTAAGAATTCAAAGGCTACTGGACCAGACAACATATCTAACATACACCTTAGACACTTGGGCCCACGGGGAATACTAGCTCTCACAAATATCAGCACATATTCATACCAACACTGTATTATTCCTGACATATGGAAACAAGGTAAAATTATTATACTACTCAAACCAAACAAAAATCCAACAGAACCAGCTTCCTATAGACCCATTACTTTACTATGCACACCTTCCAAAGTAACAGAAAGACTAATCTTACAAATCACCAACCCACACATACCACTATCGCCTACTCAACATGGATTCAGACCTCACCACTCAACCATGACATTACTCACTAACCTCACGCAGCACATCATGGATGGCATCAACTCCAGACGACCAACTCAACGTACACTATTAGCAACAATAGACATTAGTAAAGCATTTGATACTATCCCATGCTTCCCTCTCATAAACAAAATACTCAACACAAACATACACAATAACACTAAAAGATGGCTGAGCAACTATCTTTCAGGAAGATACTCACATGTCACATTTAATGGCAAGTCATCCAAAAATAAGCATTTTCCAAATGGGGTCCCTCAAGGCTCTGTTCTCTCATCAACACTCTTCGACTTATACATGCATGACATTCCAACACCCATAGATAACAAGCTTACCTTATCATCATATGCAGATGACATCACTAACATCCACCCACAACAACATCAACACCACTACAAATAACCTACAAACATACATAAACAGTATATGTCCAAGACTGGCTCTCACACAATAGACTCAAAGTAGCACCCACAAAATCAACCATCACCTTGCTTACAAGCAATACAAAAGAACACCAGATAATTCCACAGCTTACACTAAACAACACCAACATTCCACACACACTCAAGACCAAAATACTTGGGGTCACATACAACACATTATCTTTTGCAAACCACATTCAGGACATTAAAAACAAATGTACATCAAGACTTAACACACTTAGGGTACTAACAGGCACAAACTTTGGACACCAGCAGGAAACAACATCACTCATATACAAACAATATATTCACTCAGTTATGAACTATGCTAGCCCATGATGGGCATTCCATACCCACGCCCCACAGACATCACACAGTATAGAAAACACACACACACCTAACCCACAAAGCACTGACACGACTTGGTCCAAATGTGGTCCTAGGTGCGAAGCCGCCACCCATTAACAGGTCAGAGATCAGCCTGAGCAGATTGGATCAAGTTAACTTAGCACGATTCTGATGTGGACATCACCCCAACTTACGGACATATAAACACAGACTAGACAACTCCACAGATGACACCTGCCACCTGTGCCAGGACACACCACAAACAATTGAACACATTATGACAGACTGTACTGCTGTAGCACAACAGCAAACACAACACATCATCACTAGTGTGCTGAACCTCTGGTCCACTCTGAAGAGGGCGATTGGTTACATGCGTGCTGCCAGCTTGCTCAATCAGGGTGGGCTGATTGGCTAAACAACAACAACAACAACAACATTAAGGCTACACAGTTGTTTACATTTGCTGTGGCCATGGGTGAGACTGACAGTGCCTATCTACTATTTTGCCTATTATTTATAACAGAACCTTACATATTTGGCATTCAAAGAGAAATATACTGAAAAAATAGGGTTTTCTAAGTTCTGTGAGCTGAGGCCAAAGTGGTGTATTCCTGTTGATCCCAAAGGTACGCATTCCATTTGTGTCTGCCAACATCATCAAAACACAAAACTGCTTGTAGCAGCCTCACCAGTTCAACTTGACTATAAAAAGATTTGCTATCAAAACTTATACATGATGTGCAAAACCGTGACTGTATGTTGCATGCTTGTGAAACTTGTCCTGGTAAAGAAGCATTGCATGCATATTTAACCGATTTGTTATCTACAGATGATTTTGACCTTGGTGGTAAAATCTGCTATAAGCAATGGGTGTACACAGATAAAACTACTCTTGTTACTCTGGAAGCCAACACTCATGATTTTATTAACATCATCAGTGATTCTTTGGATAATCTCAGGCAGCACCACTTTGTCACCAAAGCCCAGTCAAATGTGTTAGAAAAAATGCAGCAGCTGCTTGATGACAAATCAGTCGTAGTTCTCTTAGATTTTGCTGAGAATTATAGTTTTATAGTGCAGGAAGCAGTTCAGGGGTATCCCTTTGCCACATACATAAGAGACCTTGAAACTAAGGAGCTTAAGTGTATTAGTGCTTGTGTTGTATCTGACTGCATGAAGCATGACAACTACTGTACATGCCTTCATATCCACAGTTCTCTCTCACATGAAACAAAAATATCCTCATGTCCGGGAGATTATCTATTTCAGTGATGGTGCAGCAAGCCAATATAAGAATTTTAAAAATCTGTCAAACTTATGTAATCATCAAAGGGATCATAACTTATCAGCCAAGTGGCATTTCTTTGCCACTAGCCATGGGAAAAGTCCCTGTGATGGAATTGGGGGGACTGTTAAAAGGCTTGTGGCATGAGCAAGTCTTCAGGCTATAACTGAAAACCACATCCTTAATCATCTTGACATGTTTAACTGGGCGAGGGAAAACATCAGTGGTATAGAGTTCTACTCCATAGATAAAGATTTGGTGCAAGAAAACTCAGTAAAATTTCATTTAGCTGAAAGATTTGAAGAAAAATGCAAAACCATAGCAGGCATAAAGTCCCATCACAGTTTTATACCTTGCTCAAGTAGTAAGCTACAGATGAGGATATCTTCAGACGATATTTACACCACTGTGACCATAGGCACTGGTGATGATGCAGATCTCACAGATCAAAATGTTGGCAAATAGCAAACTTACCAGCCTGGCAAATATGTAGCATGTGTTTACAATGGAAACTGGTATGTGGGATTGTGGGTAATATAAAAGATCGTTCTGATGAACATTCTGATGTTTTAGTCACTTTCATGAAAAGATCACACAAAAGTATTTTGTCTTGGCCAGCAATGTCAAGAACAGATGAATGCTGGGTGCCATTCCAACATGTTATCTGTGTCATTAGTGCACTAACTGTCCAGGGAAGAGGTGCTCGTCATTTTACCATAAACCCAAGTGACCTTAACAAAATTCAAACACTATTTCCTACATTTCTTTAGAGTGCTTTAAGTATGAGATGAATGTTGAGTAATCAAGTAATTCACTTGCAGGAACTTCACTTTTAACACACGTTTAAGTAGTACATACGAGGTGCGATCCAAAAGTTCCCAGACTGGCAGCGTGGAGCACTAACAGGCCGTAGTACGGACTTGGGCTGCTAGATAGCGCTAGACAGTTTCATTGTGAAGCAGTGTGCCGAGTGACACGGTGATACACAAATGCTTTTTTTTTTCACAAGCATTTTTGTGTTAGTGTTAGTGGTTTTATGCGATTTTTGCGAGAAGAGAAATGGCAGACTTGAAGGGGCAGCACGTGTGCATCAAGTTTTGCTTCAAACTCAGCAAAACCGCGTCAGAGACCCACAAAATGCTTAAACAAGCATTTGGTGATGATGCCATGGGCAGAAGCCAGACTTTCGAGTGGTTCTCACGGTTCAAACGTTGGTTGAGGATTCCGAGCATTCAAGTTGGCCCTCAACCAGCAGAACCAATGAAAATGTTGAAAAAGTGCATCAGGCCATCCATCCATGAGGACCATCGGCGAACGATTAACGACATCTGCAACATCGTTGGCCTATCGTTTGGTTCATGCCAATGCATTCTCACGGAGGAACTCAACATGAGGCGGATTGCTGCCAAATTCACTCTGTCTGTGCAGCAGTTTTTGGCCAAAAACAACATGGCAATGGTCTCCCACCCCCCTTACTCCCCCGACCTAGCCCCCTGTGACTTCTTCCTGTTCCCCAAGATGAAGATCTGGCTGAAGGGGCGACGATTTGACGACATCGAGGAGATTCAGGTGGAATCGCACGAGGTGCTGAACAATATCCCCAAAAATGGAGTTCCAGAAGTGCTTCCAGCAGTGGGAAAATCGCTGAGCCTGCTGTATCAACTCCCAAGAGGACAGCAGTAATTAGAACTTAAGGTAAGCCTACATTTTTTGTCGGTACGGTCTAGGAACTTTTGGATCGCACCTTGTATTTACTAAATTGAGAACATGACAAATTTAACAAACTGAATATTTGTTAGAATCTTGATTTCAGAAATATTTTTCAGTTTCAGGTCCCTTATTAAATGACAGAAGGATGTAAAGTTGTCTGTAATTTTCAAATGTTTCAGATGGTCATTTTTCATGATATATGTATTAGTGATGGGACGATTAATCGGAATCGAAATCGAGAATCGGAAGAATCGAGCATTTTTCAGGAATCGGAATCGGAATTGAGAGAATTATACCATGATTTCCGATTCTTAAAACGATTCTTTAACTTTTAATTGAACCAGTTTTGCAATGTAAACTTTAAAATTTAAATGAAAGAGGATAACAAATTTTATTTTTATTGTATTGTAGCTATACATTAAAACATGTATATCCATGATGTGTAATCAAGAAGATTAAAATGAATTGTTACAACTTACAGTTGATTTTTATTTTTAAACCAATCTATTATAATTTATAATTTATATTACCATACTCATAATGTAAATAGTTAATCTTACCAGAGTAAAATATGACAATTTCCAGAAAAACAAGTATAGAATTATATTTAAAAATATTGAGAATCGGAATCGGAATCGAGACTTTTTAGTGGTATCGGAATCGGAATCGTTAAAAATTTTGGTATCGTCCCATCACTAATATGTATCTGTAATGCTGAAATATATTCATGTTACTCCGATATTTTTACTTTGCATTTGGGGCATTCCAGGAGAGATCACCCAATGCATGTCACCACTCCAACTCAGATTTTGATGAAAATTGACATATGGGGTTCTTCCGGGAGCTGATTTCACTGGTTCAAATAAGAAAGTTCTACGACCCATAGTTTTTGAGATATGGGACCCCACTTTACCACCTAACTTTAATGGCCAATAACTCCCAAACATCTTACCATAGACCTATAAAACTATACATTTTTAGAATCAGCATGAAGAGATCTATTAAATGATACCACATTCAAATGTGTAGAACAATAATGAAAATTCCCCCCCTTTTTATTTTTGACCCCCACCCCCCCTAGGCAGTGAAATCCAAAAAATTTCATTTATTAAACTTCCATTAATTGTTAAAAGATACAAACAAAAAAAACGTGGGTATCAAGTTGCAAGATATTTTAAAAATTATTGAAAAAATATGTACATTGTGAAATTTTGACATTTTTATGCCTGCAGACTAAAATAGAGAACTACAAATGATATATTCACATGGATGAAAATAAACAGCAAAAATACAAATTGAACACACACATTACATCAAGTTGATTCATAATTACAGAGTTTTTTCAACTCATTTTCTGGGAAAACATATTGAATACGCATTGTTCCTGGCTTTAAAGTTGGTGTGCTTAATAAACCTAAAATTTTATCTCTTGATATGTGGCATGTATCTCTAATTTGTGGAAAGTAATAGTAAACACTATATCCTGATGGGTGCAAAAAGCTAACCTCAAAGTCATCAAATTCCTCATTATAGGAATGTACAAATCCCAACCATTTCTGATCATTGTAAGTACAAACTATGTACTCTCCTATTTTGGATTAACTTCAACATTATCTTCACCCAGAAAAGCTTTGCTTATAATCCTCACCTCACCAACTTCATCAGAAGATAATTCAAATGTTTTATGTTATTTGCATTAATAGGTACAAATCTGTGGAATTTTTGTGTTCCTGTTAGCCGCATACTTTTTTCATATCTGTCACTTAAAAATTTTTCCATAGCTTCAATTTCTTCAGAATTTATTAAAAAAAATTTATGCTGTCACTTATATTGTTTGAACAAAATTCAAACATGTCTTCTGGTGTTAATATTTGATTTGCGAATGTTCTCTGCATACTCGCTCTGGCTACAGATCTTTTCACTGTACCCCCAATCCCATCACAAGCTCTTACCATGGCTTGTGGCAAAGAAATGCCACTCACATTCCAGCCCAAAATCTTCTTCATGTTTACAAATGTTAACAAAGTTGAAAAATTTTTATATTGTCCTGCACATCCATCAGTAAAATAATGTAATTTTTTGATATGAAGGTGGGATTTTCTAATAATAGGTATGAGTGTATTTAAAAAAGTGTAAACCATTGTAGTGTTATGTTTTGTATTTGGAGATAAAAAACAATAACTTGAATGTTTTGTTTCATTACTTTCTGGTTCCTTATAATATAACACAAAGGGATGCACTGTGCATTGGGTATTTTCCCAATGAAAACCTTGGGCTGCATCCTGTACTACAAATGAGTAGTTTTCTGAAAAGTCACCAAGAACTACAGCTGTATGGCTATTTAAATTATTCTTCAAGTTTTTTAGAAATGCACTCTGATTCTTTGCTATAAAGTGATGACGTGTCAATTTGACAATTTTTGTGCTTAATGAATTTATAAAATCATCTACAGATTCTTTTTTTCAACCATATTGCATCGATCTGTAGTAACCCATTGTTTATATTTTATTTCCTCACATTCAGGATCGTTAACACTTTGAAAAGTGAGCAAAAAATTCTTAATACCTTGTTCTTTTGGACAGAGATTACATATTTGCATCATGCAATTCCTGTTGTTGACATCACACACTGCTTTCTCCATAAGAGTTGTGTATTCCAACCCTTTGACACCCAAAGCTGAGAATTGTATTTTGGCATTCTGGTGGTATGTACATACACACACAGAATGGGTACCAGCAGCTCCAGCTAAAACACAATGTCTGGGGCGAAGGCTGGCAAAACTAGAGAAGCCAATTTGGGGACTATCTGGATTATTTTTATAGAGACTAAAAGCTTCTTTCAGATTCATTAACACCAGTCTTTTCTGCACAGATTCTTTATGCCCACTTTCATTTCTAATACTCAGGCAGTCTTTTGTACCTGGGCACAAATGACTAATTTCATCTGATTCGAAAAATTTCTGAACAGAATCTTTAGTACCTTTAGTTATTACTTTTCCTTTTGACATGGGTTCAATTTCAGGAATAATTCCAAGTCTTTGTTTTATATTTCTGCTTTTCTTAACTAAATATTCAGTTGTCTGAAATATATTTATAGTTTTTGATATGGTAAATGGAGATAATGTCAATATTTTGAGTTTCCTCTCATAACTGTCAGTAGAATGGAAAGCTTCAACCAGTTCATTCATGAGATGAATCACTGACCTGAAACAAATTCATGAATGTATAATATTAAGCTATAAACAAAACATTACATGTGCATATTAAATTTTTTGGATTATAATATTGATTTCAAGTGTAACAAAATGAGCATTCTTTGGGATAGAGTCAAATTAAACCAAAAATTATTTTGTGACCAAATGAATTCCAAATGATTTAATGGGCCCATTGATCTCCAATCTTTAGGGAGTTGTGCTTCTAGTTTCTATTATCAAAGGTGAATACCTACATTTTGTTTTTATGCTTCAGATTTAGTTTAGGTATATTCCTACTTAATAATAGCATATCATTTTAAAATTCATACCTTTGAGTTTCATGATCCAGCTTTGTAGCTTTTGATGGGCTTGGGATCTCAATTTCTAAACTTGTTTCTAGCTTTCATTTTAAAGAATGACATGCTTTTTCTATTGTTTGAATAGCTTTTGCTTCTTTTCTTGAGGAACCCAAACCATCTGAAATTTTTTAATTAATAAATATTTGACTCCATTTGATATATATGGACAATAATAATTAATATGTCAACATATTAATTTCATAAGTTTAATAAATTTAATATGTCAACATATTAATTTCATTAAGTTTTTCAGCAACTGCTGAAAAACTGTCTTGAAAGTAAATGCATTATAAATAAATAATATAAATAAAAAATTATAAATATAAAAAGTACCTATCATTAAATACTTACGCTTCTTCACTGGAGTCACAGCAAGACTTTCTAGAACTTGAGAAACCTCTTCTTTGGCATTACTCGATATACTTGGATCATATTCATCGCTTTCTGAAATAACATTCTCAGAAGACTGATTGTGATCAGACTCTTCACTTTGTGATGTTGATAGCAACTCTGGTCTCTGGGTCAATAATTTTCTACAGTTGCTACATAGTACAGTATTCCTTTGTAGTTTCCATTTACATCAATCATAAAGTGATTGGCTGATGGTTCATATATCCTTATGTATCTTTTCCTTATGTTTTTGTAAAGGATCATCACAGTATCTAACCATTTTTCATTACTAAAAATACACAATTGTAAATCTCAAAAATAAGATATGATTTGATTCAAAATAAGCACATCTATAATAAAAATAAGCATAATTAACAAACATTTGAGAGAGAGAGACTGCATGAATATGAGTTATACATAGAATGTAAATATATCATTTGTAGTTTTCTATTTTTAGTCTGCGTAAAAATATCAAAATTCCAATGTACAATGTACAAATGTCAATGTACATATTTTTTCAATAATTTTTAAAATATCTTGCAACTTGATACCCATGTTTTTTATTGTTTGTATGTTTTAACAATTAATGGAAGTTTAATAAATGAAAAATTTTGTGGGGGATTTCACTGTCTAGGTGGGGGTGGGGGTCAAAAATAAAAATAAAATAAAAATAAAAAAAAAAAAGGGAGGAAAATTTTCATTATTCTTCTACACATTTGAATGTGGTATCAATTAATAGATCTCCATGCTGATTCTAAAAATGTATAGTTTTATAGGTCTACAACAAGATGTTTCGGAGTTATTGCCCATTAAAGTTAAGTGGTAAAGTGGGGCCCCATATCTCAAAAACTATGGGTCATAGAATTTTTTTATTTGAACCAGTAAAATCAGTACCCGGAAGAACCCCATATGTCAATTTTCATTAAAATCCAGGTCGGAGTGGTGACAAATTTTTTAATTTTTGAGCAATTTGTCCTGGAATGCCCCATTTTCGTGTAAATTATGGTAATTTTGAAAAAAAAATTAAATTGAAGGAAGCTGACCACCAAACCAAACTGTGACTGCATGGTGGGATTTGGTTAACCTAACAGCCACATCAGACAAAATATAGAAATTTTTATTTTAAGGCCTTCACATGACCAGGCTACCCACCTTGAAGGGTTGTTGGATCCAGGCTCACCACCCAGACCTCCGATTCCACAACTGCTGGCTTTTCCCACCAAAAGTTTCTCATTTGTTTTGCAGTTCTTGCGAGAGTAGCTTCCTTCCGTGCCACGAGAGAACTCACAGCATTAGCGTAAGATTGACAAACCTTGTTATCCAATATGAAGCAACGGACTTAACGTTAATAGCTTCTCTTCTTCTCTTAGTGCTTCAATATTTTTGGCATCCTTTTCTTGATAAAATTTATAGTTCTTTTGGTTTAATAATGGTCTTCAGTTTCTCAGACAGATCTAGCTTGAATTTAGTTCCTTCCTTTAACAAACAAGTACTTTATTCCTTTTGTTAAATATTCTACTATTTATTTTCTGTTTTAACATTTGATTCAGTTTTGACACCTCCACAAACACCAGATTGTTTTCCCCACTTCTCACAGCACTTTCTCAAAACTCGAGTTTTGACACACACGCCAATTCTTGGAATTTATTAGCTTGTAAACACTTCTGAATATCACAAGCTTCTCTCTGACAAGGATCACCTTTCATGTTATTTTACTTCAAATGTTAATTTTTATAGACAATATTCATGGATAGGTCTTATAAGCAAATAAACCAAAGCTTTGCTAAAATGTTGTAACAAATATGTACTTAATGCCTTTCACTAACAGGTTTTAACAAGCACTTACTTAATTCTTATTCCTTTTCTTACAATATTAACAAACAAATATTTTATTCTTATTCCTTGCTGACAGGCTTTAACAAAATTATTTTTATTCTTTGTTAAAACATTTTAGCAAAAGGAATAAAATATTTGTTTGTTAAAACATTTTAGCAAAGAATAAAAATAATTGTTTGTTAAAATCTGTTAGCAAGGAATAAGAATAAAATATTTGTTTGTTAATATTGTAAGAAAAGGAATAAGAATTAAGTAAGTGCTTGTTAAAACCTGTTAGTGAAAGGCATTAAGTACATATTTGTTACAACATTTTAGCAAAGCTTTGGTTTATTTGCTTATAAGACCTATCCATGAATATTGTCAATAAAAATTAACATTTGAAGTAAAATAACATGAAAGGTGATCCTTGTCAGAGAGAAGCTTGTGATATTCAGAAGTGTTTACAAGCTAATAAATTCCAAGAATTGGCGCGTGTGTCAAAACTCGAGTTTTGAGAAAGTGCTGTGAGAAGTGGGGAAAACAATCTGGTGTTTGTGGAGGTGTCAAAACTGAATCAAATGTTAAAACAGAAAATAAATAGTAGAATATTTAACAAAAGGAATAAAGTACTTGTTTGTTAAAGGAAGGAACTAAATTCAAGCTAGATCTGTCTGAGAAACTGAAGACCATTATTAAACCAAAAGAACTATAAATTTTATCAAGAAAAGGATGCCAAAAATATTGAAGCACTAAGAGAAGAAGAGAAGCTATTAACGTTAAGTCTGTTGCTTCATATTGGATAACAAGTTTTGTCAATCTTACGCTAATGCTGTGAATTCTCTCGTGGCACAGAAGGAAGCTACTCTTGCAAGAACTGCAAAACAAGTGAGAAACTGTTGGCAGTATGAGCCAGCAGTTGTGGAATTGGGGGTCTAGGCGGTGAGCCTGGATCCAACAACCCTTCAAGGTGGGCAGCCTGGTCATGTGGAGGCCTTAAAATAAAAATTTCTATATTTTGTCTGGTGTGGCCGTTAGGTTAACCGAATCCCATCACATAAAATAAGTGGCACCTGAACAGGGACTTCCACTCAGAAAAGTAGGTTGTTTCTCCTGGTTGGGTTGTGTAGAAGGAGAGTGAAAGGGTAGTAGTAAGTTGGGTGTAGTAGTAGTTAATAGAGTAGAAGTAAAGTAGGGTAGCATCTTTAGAGATGCCTACCAAGGAGGAGTTAGAGAAGAGGTTGAGGGAGATGGAGGAGGTGTTGGAGATAGAAAGGGTTAGGAATCATCAATTAGAGTTAGAGAAGGCGGAATTAGAGAATGTTTTGGGTAAATTGCAAAGTAGATTAGGTGAGCAGAGTAAAGAATTGGTAGTTTGCCATCAAGAGATGGAAGAAAAGATGATTGAGAATAGGAAAGAGATGGATGATGGGTTAAAGGCAATGGTTAAGAGAATGAGCAAGTTGGAGGGCAAGCTTGATGGGACAGATGGTGAGTGAAAGAGTGATATTTGGAAAAAGGAAAGGAAGGGGGGTTTTGAAGGGGAAAATAGTAAGGGTGTTGGTAATAAGAAAGGGGCACATCCTAAAGACATAGCAGTAGGGGGCCTGGAAGGAGAAGGGAGTGAAAGTGTGAGTGAGGGGAAAGAAGAAAGACCTTACAAGGTGATGGTGCATTCCACTCTTAAGGAGGGTGAAAAGAAGCTTGAGGGTGGGGATCAGAGGGAGAAAGGTAAGAGGATGGAAGGGCAGGCTGAGGGGGACAAGGCGGGAATGAAGGGGGGTAGGAGGGCTTCTCAGAGGGTTCAACGCTGCATTAGCGCAGATGACTCCCTCTATTCCAGTATTGAGGATAGCATGAGTGAAAGTGAGACTGAAACAGAGTGATACAAGCGAGTGTAAGAGTGCATAAGGGAATCCTAATTAGGGAGATTCTGAAGGTTGCAAAATTTAATGTTTATAGTGGGAGAGATGTACAAGAGTTTTTGGAAGATTATGAATGTTATTGTAAGAGCAAGTATCCAGACGTGCCTGAGTATTGGGTGAGAGATGGGTGACTGTTTGGAAGGTAGGTTGCTAGAGTTTTACAATGTTGTTGTAAATTCGGGAATGCCTGTGAAGTATGAGGTGTTAAGGGAGAGATTGGTGGAGCAAGTGTTGAGAATAAGAGGGGGTGTGAAATATCGAAAGAAGGATGATTTTGAGAGAGCAAGGATGCAGAAGGGAGAGAGTATTGATTTGTATGCATATAGACTTGAAACTTTGGCGAGAAAGAAATTTGGAGATGATGGGATAGATGAGAATAAAAGATTGGTAAAAAAGTTGATTGAGACAGTGCCTGAGAGTGTGAGTGAGTTTTTGAATGTTAAGAGGAAAGAGTGTGTAAGAGTGAGAGGGACACGTTTGAAGTGGTATGAAATTTTGGAATTGTTAGAAGACTGAGTATATGAGAGTGGGATTGGGCGTAATAGGGAAGCAGATGTGCAAATGGGGACATTGATGAGGGAGGAACAAGTACCTGTGTTTCCTAGTTATGTGGAAGCATTAAGAAATACTAGACCAGGTCAACCTCCAGTTAGCCAAGCATCCATGGCCCAAAACCCAATGGAAATTCTAGCTAATTTCGTGAATGAGTTCACAAGGATGTATGGAGGGTCAGCCATGCAACAACCAGGGCCTCCCCCCACATCAGGTCCCAGAATGAATGGTCCAATGCTGGGGCAAATGTATAGAAGGCAAGGGCTTCAAGGCCAGTCAAGAATGAATGAACAAAGAGGGCCAATGAATGGAGGGAATATGGGGAATGTAAGAGGGTGTCTGTATTGTGGAAGAAGGGGACATGGTATGGAGACATGTAGAAGAGTGGGTGCATGTTTTGCATGTGGGCAGATGGGACACATGGCGTATGAATGCAGAATGCCTGGGCATGAATGTAGGGTATGTGGGAACTTTGGGCATATTGCCTGGTTCTGTCAAGCCCGACAAGTAGGTGCTCCAGCACCAGCAGGAGGGAGTCCTGTGTCTCATGCAGGAAATTGGCCAGTGTCAGCCATGCCAGCTCCTCAACCTCAGAGGCAGGGCCCTCAAGGGGGTGCTGCCACTGGAAATGGCGAAGCTTGTCCCAGTATGGGAAATGCATAGGGCAGGGGCCTCACATTGGGGTTGGGATCCCTGCTCCTCTGAGTGATGAATGCGTATTTGAGGCATTAGCAGGATGGTGTCAAGTGAATAAGGAAGTGAGAGCAAGTGAGGAAAAGGCAGAGTGTATGGTTATTCCTGTTAAATGGGGAGGGAGTGTATGGAGGGCATTAGTGGACACAGGATGTTCACCTAATTTAATAAGTAAGCAAGGAGTTGAATGTTTGTGTAAAGAGAGTGAATTGGGAAGTAACTGGGGGAAATTAAAGGGGTTGGGAACATCCCAGTACGAGTGTTGGGAGAGGTGCAGATTAAAGTGAAATTGATGGTGTGTGAAATGAAAGAATGTGTGCTTTATGTGGTTGATAAGGAGAGTGAAAAGTATGACATGATTCTGGGATATGAGTTTTTGAAAAGGTATTGATTGGTGATTCATCCTGCTAGACATATGATTGAGTAGAAGAATGAGTTGGGTAAGTGTGAATTCTATGTGGGGAAAAGTGAATCAGATTGGATGAGGGTAATAAAAGGGTATGAGGTGAGAGCATCTGAGTGTGTAAATCTGGAAAAGGGAACCCCAGCATTGGTGCACGTTGAGTGGCCAGTGAGTGATGGTAGGAAAAAAAGGCAGGGAGGCATGATTTTTGTGAATGGTATGGATGCATCATATAGAGTGAAAAGAGTTGGGCATGTGTATGATGGTATAATTGATGAGAGTAACCCATGGATTTATGTGCAAGCTAGGGAAGATGGGGGTGCATGGCGAAAGAATAAATGAGGGGGATGTGATAGGGAGAGCGTATACAGTGATTGCGGAAGTATGTGAGGAGGGAGAAAATGGAATACAAATGGATGGGCAACAGCAAGAATGTGGGGAGGAATGGACAAATGAACAAATCAGAAAGGAGGTGATTGTTGGTGAACAGTTGAGTGAGAGTGAACGAATGCAGATGTGGCAGCTGGCAGGGGAGAAAAGGAGCATATTGGCCTGAGGGGATGATGATCTCCGTCTAACAAAACTCCCTCCCTTCAGGATCCAGTTATTGGATGAGACTCCAATCTACCAAAGGCCAAGATGGTTCTCCCCACCAGTAATGAATGAGATAGAAGAGCAGTGTGAGGAATTAGAGAGAATGGGAGTGACTGAACAGAGAACAAGTCCATGGAATAGTAGAATAGTGCCTGTGCGGAAACCTGATGGAAGGATTCACTTGTGTGTGGACTATCGAATGGTGAATGAAAGGATAGTGAAAGACACATTTCCGATGTGTTTGATAAACGAAAGTGTATACTCTTTGCATGGAAAGAGGGTGTTTAATAAATTGGACCTTTTGAGGGGCTATTACCAGATGCCAGTTGAGCCAGAGTCTCATCCTATAACTGCTTTCTCCACAGCCAGCAACCATTATATGTTCCAGGCTCTCTCGTTCGGATTTACAGCTGCACCTGCTGCATTTCAGCGAGCAATGAATCGTGTTCTTGGTAAGTTTGCAAGGGAAAATGTCATCTGAAGATAATGAGAGAGGTACTGCAAGTGTTGGATGAAGTTGGACTATGAGTGAAACCAAGTAAGTGTGAATGGTTTAGGGAAAGTGTGGCATTTCTGGGGCACAAGGTGAGTTCAAGTGGTATATGGAAGAGTGGGGAGTATATGGAAAAAGTCAGGAAGTTCCCGAAACCTTGGATGGTCCGTGAACTTAGATCTTTTCTGGGACTTATAGAGTTTCAGAGGAAATTTATAGCGGGCTGCTCTGGGATTTCAAAACCTCTGACCGAAGTGACTGGAATGAAAGTTAGTACTCAAATGGTGTGGACTGAGAAGATGAATGAAGTCTTTGAGCAATTGAGAGTGGAAGCAGTGAAAGATGTGGAGTTGGCTTATCCAGACATGAGTGAAGGAGCAAGTTTGCTAGAATTGTATACAGATGCGAGTGGATTTTGTATGGGTGAATGCTTGTGCCAGCTGCAGGGAAAGGAAGGACAGGAAGAAAGGAGAGTAATTGGGTACCATATGTATCTAAAGCATTCAGTAAGGCAGAGCGAAAGTACAGTACCATTGAGAGAGAACTTGTGGCAATGAGGTTTTGTGTGAAAGCTTTCAAGTCATTTTTGTATGGAATGAAATTTATTTTAAAGACTGATCATCAGCCCTTGGTAATATATGGAGAGAATGAAAGTTGTGGATGGAAGAATTGGTAGAACTTTGCTTGAGTTGAGTGAGTTTGATTATAAGGTTGAGCATGTGCCAGGGGGAAGGAATTGTATGGCTGACCTTATGTCAAGAATACCTGGGGCGAATGAAAGGTGTGAGAAAGAGGTGGTCGACCCTGAGTATTTGCCAGTGGGAATAGTAAAGTTGCATGAAAGTAAGTGGGGTGGCGACAGTTTGTTTGAAAGTGTATGGTATGGGTTGAAAGATTTGGAATTGGATGGATTAAAAAAGAGAATACCAAGAAGTGTGAATGAATTGCGGACTTTGGTTATGAATGAAGCGATTCAGAAACCTGAAAGGATGGGTGTTTGTAAGGTCCGCAATTATGTACGTGAGCTGAAAGCCATGAGGAGCCCGGGTGTTTTTCCTTTCCAAGAGGTCCTCATGGTGGTCAGCTCATTGTTTAGTATTGAAGTGTATGTGCATTATGGTAGTGATTGTCCAGTTGTGTATAAAGATGAAAGGATCAAGGAGAAAGGAGCCCCGATTTTGCATTTGCAGTGTATTAGTGGTGTACATTACAATTGGGTGAGTGAAAGGAAGAGGTATAAAAGTATAGTGCCAGGTGAAAATTTGGAAAGGGTTTTGGATGAAGTTAGAGCTGCACACAGAGAGAGTCAGAGGGGGAGGGTTGTATGGAAGTAGGTATGTTAAAGGGGCCATGGATGATACATGACTGTGTGGATGAGGTAGAGCTCAGTCCTTCTGTTGTACCTGTAAGGGTTCCAGAAGGTCCTATTGAGCTCTACAGAGGTCTTGTGGATACAGGTGCCCAAATCACTCTGGTGAATGAGCAAGTGTTGTGTGATTTAGATGAAGGGAATGTGCCTGTATCCCAAGAAAGAGTGGGTGTGAGAATACATGGTATAGGAGGGGGAACAGTCACATCACATGAAGCTGTGCAGTTGAGGGTGGGATGAGGTGCATGTAAAGAGGTATGGGAGCACAAGTTCATAGTCTTGAAAGGGGAATCAATGCCTTGGAATTTTTTACTGGGAATTTATTTCCTCGAGAATATGAACTTGAGTGTGGATAAATGCAAAAAACTTCACTTTTTTACGTGAAGGTCAAAATATGAGAATAAAACCCACTCTAATAGACAGAGTTTATTTCCACGACAGTTTCGACGCCCACTGGCATCCGAGGAGGATGCCAGTGGGCGTCGAAACTGTCGTGGAAATAAACTCTGTCTATTAGAGTGGGTTTTTATTCTCATATTGAGTGTGGATGTTGGTCAGGGCTCAGTAATGAGAGGAGAGTATGTGGTCAGTATAGGAATGTTTCAAAGCACAGGTATAGATGCTGTGTTAGTGGGAGCAATTGAGTTAGAGGTGGAAGACCAGTGTGAAGTGTTGAGAGATGATATTTTAGATATGCAAGTTGAGAGAATGTGTATAATGGTACAGATGTGAGAGAGTGATCAAAAAAGGTGGAAGAGTATAAAAGGTATGTGAAAAAGTTGGCTGTATGGATGGGAGTGCTATATTATATGAGGGTAAATAAGGTGGGTGAGACAGAGAGTATGCCAGTGATGACATTTGAGGGTATGGTAGGCTTGGTTAGTATTACACATAGGATGTACAGGCATGTAGGAAAAAACAAGTTATGGGAGTTGATGAAAGGAATGGTTTTCCACCCTAGGCTGGGACTGGTGGTTGCGGAAGTGGCAACTACCTGTGGGAGTTGCCAAAAGCAAAAATACCAGACCCAGTATAGTTGCCCCCCCAGTGCGAAAAATTGAAGTGAAAGAACCCTGGGAGCTTGTGGTGTTTGATATTGTGAGTATGCCAAGAATGAGTAGAGGGAAAGTTGGAATATTAGTAGGGGTCAATCACAAGAGTAAGTTTGTGTACGTTGCTGCGTTAGAGAATAAAACAAGTGAGCATGTTGCGAGAGTGATGAGAGATAGTATGTTGCCAATGATGCTTGGAAGGCTGCGTAAGTGTTTAACAGATAATGGGCCGGAGTTTAGGGGTGCTAGTTTTGAGAGAATGGTGAGTGAGAATGGGATAGAGTATGTTAGAATAATTCTGTATATGTCTGCTTCGAATGGTTTGGCTGAGCGAATGGTGAAAACAATAAGTGAAATGCTATGTGTATGTACTGAGGAAGGGGCTGAGTGGGATGTTGAATTGGCAAGAATTGTTTGGTGCTACAATTCAACATACCACTCGGCCAGTCAAACTTCCCCAAGAAGGTGTGTGTCTACATTTGGAAGGTCTGTACAAAAGGATGTATGATTAAATGAGAATGCGTGTGATAGATGGAGAAAGGCTGGTGTACATTTTCGGTCATTTGGTGTTGGTGAGCTTGTTTTGAAAGAGGTGCATGAGACTGGGAGAAGGAATGAGTATAAGTTGGTGCAAAAGTTTGAGGGTCCATTTGTAGTGAAAAAAGTATGGGAGAATGGGGTAATGTATGTGATAGAGAGGGAAGCAAGAGAATGGACAGTGTGAAGAAGTAAGAGCACATCAGTGGCCGTTACGCAAATGGAGAATACCTCCAGAGTACATCGTATGTCATCCAATGTATGATATGTGTGAGAAGATGGAACAAAAGAAAGCACTAGAAACCAAGAACATGATGGGAATCCAGGGTGAATGGATGGATGCAGATCTGGAGTTCTTGATTATGTCAAAGCGGGCGAAAAGGAAGAAAAAGGTGAGAAGAAAGGGAATGAAAGGTGAGAAAGCCAGGCAGATAGGTGAAGTACTTGAGCTGAAGGATTCCCAGTTTGACTCTGGAACAGCCACAGGCGAGGCGGAGTTAGAATGGGATGTTCGGGACTTTGGTGGTTCTTGGTGCCAGCCTGGACCATCCAGGGAATTCTCTTTCGAGGGTTTTGGGGTCCCAGACCTTGAGAACCTTTCTTTTCTGAGGGTGGAGCAGAAGAGAGGGAGCGGGTAAGTCTTCTTCACTCGGAAGTAGAAAGATTGTGTCAGGAAGGGGGGATTAAGAGTGTGGGGTTTGCAATTCTTGAGAGTGATAGTGAAAGGGAAAATGTATGTGAGAAAGAA
This sequence comes from Bathynomus jamesi, assembly GCA_023014485.1. Lineage (NCBI taxonomy): Eukaryota > Metazoa > Arthropoda > Malacostraca > Isopoda > Cirolanidae > Bathynomus > Bathynomus jamesi. Next base: position 157,605 of record JAJOZX010001834.1, on the reverse strand, counting down.
AGGAGTGTAACTGCTCAAAGTATTGTAACCTTAATGGAAAGTGTGAGGGATGAATGAGGAGTAGATAGAGGTGAAGGAAGTATAAATGAAAGAATGAGGAAGAGAATGAATGTGATTGATTTTTGTGAGGAAGTGAGAATGTTATTGCTTGAGATAGAAGAAAACATGCTGAATAAAAGCTTAGATGTAGAACTAACTAGTAGTATTAGAGAAGATATTAGAAGTAGATGGGTTAGAACCAGAGAGAAAGTTCAACAGTGTTTAGGGAGTGGTAATGGTAATGTAATATAAAGTATTGTTGTAGTGCCCTGTAGAAAAAAAAAATAGTATAGTATGATATGTGAGAGCGAGTGGTTGGAAACCCAACAAGGTGGCAGCCTACATTTTGGGGCCAGAAGCTGGGCTGTGCATCAAGGAGGAAGGTGTCTGGGTGAGTTCCCCAGACCTGCTGATCCCCGGCTCTGGTGGTTTGCCACCCTGCAGGTTTCAACCTCCTTCCTTGTAATGTAAATAATTGTAAATAACTATTGTTCATACAATAGCTATTAGTCTAATAGTACCATATGTAAAGTTTTATAAAGATTATTAAATAACTGAATTATATTTTAAAAAAATAAATAAATAAATGAATGAATTATAAAGGTAAATCTGTAAATATCTGGTATTCTTATGATAGCCATTCAACTAACTAATGATTTAGATGACAAAAAATAAGTAAATAAATAAATAATTGTATAAAAAAAAAAAAATTATTAAAAAAAATGTATAAAAAAAAATGTATTAAAAAGAAAAAATCTATCTATGTAAATAATTAAGTTAATGAATATTTTGTATAGAAGTTATAGAGGATGGGGAATTGAGAGTAGGTGTGGAAGGAGAGCAAAGGAAAGGGAGAGAGAACAATATTTAGGATAGTATAGTAGGTGTGTACGCTGTATGGCAAGACAGCAGTGGCGGCTCATGGTCAGGTATAGTAGGGAGGCCCAAAATTGTCTATAATATATGCTTTATAAATAAAATAGATAAAGTGTTAGATGCCCTACTTTTTGCATGTCACGATCGTATAGAATTAATACTATAAAAAAATCCTCTTTCATAGTTTTTAGTGATAAAAACAGAGGAGGCCAGGCCTCCCATGCCTCCTCTGTTTTTATCACTAAAAACTATGAAAGAGGATTTTTTGATAGTATTAATTCTATACGATCATGACATGCAAAATGTAGGGCATCTAACACTTTATCTATTTTATTTATAAAGCATATATTACAGACAATTTTGGGCCTCCCTACTATCTCTGACCACGGTGGAAAGGGGCTTGGGGGGGGGGGGGGGAGATGTGGAGGGTGAACCATTTTTCCCCTTTTAGTTGTCAGCCCTTTCCCCCTGGCCTTGATTATTATTATTATTATTTATGTACTAAATTTATTTAAATTTTGATTGAAATACTTGTTGTAGATAGAATTTTCATGGTTCTCTCTTTCTTTCCAAAGGAATAAAAATAATTGCTAAAACCTGTTAGCAAAGAATAAGAATAAAATATTTGTTTGTTAATATTGTAAGAAAAGGAATAAGAATTAAGTAATTGCTTGTTAAAACCTGTTAGTGAAAGGCATTAAGTACATATTTGTTACAACATTTTAGCAAAGCTTTGGTTTATTTGCTTTAAGACCTATCCACAGTGGCGGACCTACATTTTTGGGACCCTGAAGCTTGAACTGTTATGGGGGCCCCTTCATCATCAGATGGGGCTCGTTAGGATAAAGAGGTGAAAATCTGATTTTTGGTGTTAAAATGCACAAGCGAGACGAGTGCAGCCTGAATTGAAAATTCAGATGTCTTTTTATGGTTCTGATTGGCTCTAGCCTAAGGGCTGAGCTATAGAACTATTAAGCCGTGCACCAACGAAGGATTCGAGGATCCAGCTGCCAAAATGTAGACTATGAATAGATTCTGGCGAGCTCAGCGAGCCCATACAGCTGGGGGTTCGGGCGCTGCAAGCCCTGAGAAAATTTTGAAATTTGACCAATCACAGGGGCATTTTGAGGCCATATGAAATGGGTATTAGAGCATATTCTAAGGTCAATATTAAGTACTTCAACCCATTGGCTTATGATTCTATCACTAAAATAGCCTTATTTTAATAACAACCACTTAAAAAAACTCCATCGATTTTGTTGAAAAATTTACTCATTAAAAAAAAAGTTGCTTCAGGGCCCCTCCTGGATTAGGGGCCCTGAAGCTTAAGCTTCATTAGTTTCATAGTAGATCCGCCACTGCCTATCCATGAATACTGTCTATAAAAAATTAATATTTGAAGTAAAATAACATGAAAAGTGATCCTTGTCAGAGAGAAGCTTGTGATATTCAGAAATGTTTACAAGCTAATAAATTCCAAGAATCGGCGTGTGTCAAAACTGAGTTTTGAGAAAGTGCTGCGAGAAGTGGGGAAAACAATCTGGTGTTTGTGGTGGTGTCAAAACTGAATCAAATGTTAAAGCAGAAAATAAATAGTAGAATATGTTAAGAAAAGGAATAACATATTTGTTGGTTGAAACATTTTAGCAAAAGGAATTAAGTAATAAATAGTAGAATATTTAACAAAAGGAGTAAAGTATATACTTGTTTGTTAAAGGAAGGAACTAAATTCAAGCTAGATCTGTCTGAGAAACTGAAGACCATTATTAAACCAAAAGAACTATAAATTTTATCGAGAAAAGGATGCCAAAAATATTGAAGCACTAAGAGAAGAAGCTATTAATGTTAAGTCCGTTGCTTCATATTGAATAACAAGTTTTGTCAATCTTACGCTAATGCTGTGAGTTCTCTCATGGCACAGAAGGAAGCTACTCTCACAAGAAAAGCAAAACAAGTGAGAAACTGTTGGTGGTACGAGCCAGCAGTTGTGGAATTGGAGGTCTGGGTGGTGAGCTTGGATCCAACAACCCTTCAAGGTGGGCAGCCTGGTCGTGTGGAGGCCTTAAAATAAAAATTTCTATATTTTGTCTGGTGTGGACATTAGGTTAACTGAATCCCACCACAACTGTAGTTTGCCTAAATGTAAATGAACATATGGTAAAAATATGAAAGTGATGGCTAACTGTCCTGATGGGATAATAGTGGCATGAATATAGGCTTCTTTTTGCAAAAATAAAATTTTCCAATTTTTTTATTATTTATTGTTTCCAATTCTATAAATAATAAAGAGCTTTTGAAAGCATTTCTGACTACAAATACATTATGACAAACTGTAAAATTAATTACAGCTCTCAAGCATGGATAGTTTTTTATCAGTACCAGTGAAAAGGGGGTAACCATTAGTGAATTTTTAAGCTTTCTTTGATTTTTGAAGCCTTGTAGATGGCAAACTATAAGAGAGAGAGGTTTGATTTGACAAAAAATAGATTCTATGACTACTGTTTACATATATACCAAATACAGTCGACCCTCGACTTACATCGTCACTGTCTTACGTAATTTCGAGTTACGAGAAGCCCTCCATTGACTGTAATTGATTCATCTTACGTAATTATTTTGTGTTGTGTAATCGCAAACGCAGTGCATGACCACTCACTGGCAGGACGCCGGGTATTTCATGTTATTTCATTGTTATTTTTACTGTGCATTATTCAACTCTCTCTCCAATGTAAGTAAATTAATTTTTTATTATTAATTTTTAATATGTATTTTCTTTTACAGATGGTGTTTCTTAATAATAATTATTAATTACCATTATAATTCTGTTTATATACACTGTTTTTATAAAAAAATTTAATTATTTTATTATTTTCAATACTTTTTTGGGGTCCTGGAACGGATTACCCAATTTACATGTATTTTGGGGTTTGACTTACGTCATTTTCGAGTTAAGTAACTCATCTCGGAACAGATTAATTATGTAAGTCGAGGGTCGACTGTATCAGCCTTGTGAAGGGATAAACAAAAAAGATATGGTTGCCTAAAGTTGGACATTTGCGTGATTTTGCCAACAATGCCAAAAAATATGGGAAAAAAAGCATAATTTCAAATTGCTGTACCTCAAAAACTATAAGTAATATTGACCTAAAATTTGGGATTTGTGCATAAGTTCGATAGAATTACAAATGATAATTTTTTTTTTCAGAATTTTCTGAGTGACCTGGGAAGTTGTTCAAAATTTGGGTGATTTCATGTGGAATGACCCAAAAGTCCCTCTCTATTTTGTAAAATAGATAGGGTAAAATATAGTAAACACAAAATATAGTAAAATATAGTAACATAATTTATATATTTATTTATCAAGCTTAGGCCTACGATTCAATGAGAGTACATTCAGTATGTCTGCAAATCTCAAATCTGTCCACTGCATTGCACAACACATTCTCAAGCATCTCTGGGGTTATTTTAGCAACTGTTGTGATGATGTGGGTTTGCAGATCTTGCAGGTCTGTAGCTCTTGTTTGGTAAATATCAGACTTCACAAAAGCCCCACACAAAGAAGCAGGTTTGCCATTCCAAAAAACTAAATAAAGCCATTTTAAAGCTATATATATATAAACACACACACACATATATATATATATATATACACACACACACACATATATATATATATATATATATGTGTGTGTGTGTAATGTGTATATATATATATATATATATATATATATATATATATATATATATATATACAGGGTGGGCCGTAAGTTTCCATACATAGGAAAAATAAACATTTTTTTATGGACAACCATTTTTATTTATATAATATACTCTACATGGTTGCCATTGTTTTGAAAACACATTTCAATACGTGTTCCCCACTGTTGATGAACACGCATTAGCACAGTTGACATTATGCTTGTAATGGCGTTGGTGATACGTTCCTTTAGATGATTTATGTCTCGTATCTTTTCCTGATACACCATGGCCTTCAAGTGCCCCCAAAGATAGAAATCAAGGGGGGTGAGATCTGGGGATCTGGGAGGCCACTCCACAGGACCACGCCGACCAATCCAAGCATCCAGAAACTGCTGATCCAAATACCGACGCACGTGAAGACCATAATGAGGTGGAGCTCCATCTTGCTGGAAGTAAACTGGGAAGTTACCTTCCTCGTTTAGCAGGGATGGGAAAATCTCTTCTTGCAACATGTTAAGATACCTTTCGGCATTAAGATTTCCACTGACAAAAATTGGTCCAATAATTCTGTCACCCCATATCCCGGCCCACACCATCACTTTACCGGCACCTTGCATCTTCGTCGGACTCAGCCAGTTAGGGTTAGCATTACTCCAATAACGTATGTTTTGCCGATTAACCTCTCCATTGACGTAAAAATTTGCTTCATCAGTAAACAAGATCTTACAAACGCATATTCTTAGGGTATCTGAAACATAAAAACAAACGTTTAAATTTTCCTATGTATGGAAACTTACGGCCCACCCTGTATATATATATATATATATATATATTAGTGTGGACCAAAATGGGGGGTAAATTATAAAGTTGAAGAAATCCTTGTTCCACATTAATGCCCTTGTTCCTTTGGACCAGATAGACATGTCAGCAAAATTTTGGTCAAATATGAGAATATTTAGGGGTCCCGAGATTTAATGACTTATAAAAATTTTCCAATGAATAGGCGCACTTAGAACATCAATGATCAACTCAACTCTTGAGTTGCAACTTATGAAAAAATTTCTTCTTATTTAAGAAATTTTTGGTGTTAATAGAGTACAAAAACAATCTTAGATCATTATTTCAGAGAAAATTATTAATAAGGAAAACAAAAATTTTGGATAATATATATTATCCTTAATTGGTCAACTCTAAATTAAAGGCTTTGCCTAATTGGCTTGAACCTTTCAGTATCCTTTTTATCTCCTAATTTAACTGGTTTATTTTACTATTTCAGAAATTTAATTTTTTAAACTAAAAATCGCTACTCAATCTAAAACTAAAGTTTGGCTCATTGGCCATTTAAATAAAGATATACTTTGTTGCCGCTTACCTACAAAACTGCAAGTTTTGCAAACATATTTCTTCCATCAAAAAGAGGAAAAATTGGGACGAAGAAGATCCATTAATCTTTGCTTAGATGAAGTGATGACCTACTGGGAGAAAGCCAGGATTCCCACAGTGCGTAGAGACAGTGCCATCCGAAAGATTGACTCTTTAATAAGCTGTTATGATAAATTGATGAAAAACAGAAAAAGGCCAGAGGAAAAATGCCATATTGAAGAAGCTATGTTTAAAGATGAAATTAAGGCTGAAATTCTTGATATTGGTCACTCTAATGCCCTTTTGATGATGTCAAATGAAGAAGACAAGCTTTTCTACTTAAGCCAGCAAGAATATCCTACACAAAGTAGCATGGGTACAGTAGACCAAATTCTTGCAAAAAGAGAGAAAAGAAGGCTTCATCGTGAAGAATTAGTGTGTGAAAGAGCCCTCAAAGAGCAGAAGCGATCTAAAAGATCATTCTTGCCTGCCAATAGAGATGATTTCACATCGTCATCATCATCATCACCATCAACTAATGATGACAACCTTGAAATGAATTTTCAAGGTCCCTCTGAAGAGCAATTTAAAAAGAAAATATTGGCTCCTAAAAAGTCAAAGCCTATTGACAAAAATGTTGTAGCAGCCTATGATAGAATGAATCTTTCCAATCGAGATGCAGCTATGTCTTATGCTGTTGTTGCTCAGTCTTTGGGCCATAATTTGGAAAACATTACAGTGTCAAAATCTACTATGCTTCGAACTCATCAAAAGTTACGCAAAGAAATAGCAACAGAATATCAAGAGCAAGCATTTTGTCCTGGAGAGCCTTTAGTTCTTCATTGGGATGGAAAAATGCTCCCAGAGATATCAGGTTAGTTTTTTTGTCTGATTAATTTAGCATATTTATATTTTATATCTCAGGTGAAAAACTTAGTTGTGGGTCTGGTTTTCACACCTAGGCAATGTGTTATTATCTGGTTGGTTTTAATTAAACATTTTGATAGCTAAATTTCTATTTAATTAGGTTACATTTCACTGTCTGAAGCTAGTTTTCACAATCTACACCATTTTACCTTCAAATTAAAATAAGTCAAGTTTAATTTAAAATTATATATTTATATATATAAATTATAATATATATAAATATATTAAATATAAAATAAAATATTAAATATATAATATAATATAGTATATAAAATAAAATATTAAAAATAAATATATATCAATTATATATAAATTATATATTTTAACTTTTTCTTGCAGGCAAAGGAAGAACGGAAAGGATTGCAGTGTTAGTCAGTGGGAATGGTGAAGAGAAATTGCTGGGAATTCCTAAAGTCACTGCTGGCACGGGTACGGAGATGGCTCATGTTTGCATTTCTCTCCTGCAAGAACATGATATGACCCAGAGAATTATTGGGCTGTCATTTGACACAACAGCATCCAATACCAGAATCCATGCTGGAGCTTGCACTAAAATTGAACAAGAACTTGGAAAAGACCTTTTATATTTAGCCTGCAGACACCATATTTATGAGATTGTCCTATCTCAAGTCTTCCGGACTTCTATGGGCCATTCCTCTGAACCTGATATTCCAATCTTCAAAAGATTCAAAACTCAATGGG
>JAJOZX010001834.1:137500-145000 GCA_023014485.1 Bathynomus jamesi | reverse complement strand
ACGAATTAGAGACAAAGAGTGGGTATTAATGACTAAGAAGTACAACTACGGGTTCCAATCCTGTTACATGCAATGTGTATGCATAATCTAGGGTCAAGGGTGAGATGCAAGACAATCATAATTAATTATAATAACTTCTATAACAAAAATGGAAAATGGATACGACTAAACCATAGAAATGGGAGATCGTAAGGTTATGACACAAACAAAAATAAGAAGCTACAAATACAATTTTTATCCAAAACTCGCTTAGGCGATTTTGGTTTCTTATGTAAAAATGAATATGGATTAGTCATTGTTCATTTTTACAGTGTTTCCCCCTCTAAAATGGTATTTATACAATAATCTAATAGGGTACCATTAATACAATATAAATGAGGAAATAACATCCTAACTACTTCAAGTTAGATGACGAATTTTCCTTTATATTACAAATTTTTATACAGAACAAGTGAGTTATTATATAATATAAAAGAATTCAAAGATTAATACTTTAATTTAGATAAACAATTTAGACAAAGAATGATATTGTTAAAATTTTTTACCAAATTTTATTTTATTTTTTTTTCTGTGGGATGTAAATCGTACAATCTATAAGCTAATTTTTATTGACTATTGTAGGTAAAAATAGAATTACGTAACCGATGATGTATAGACCTGTGGTCAAATGTGTAGGGATTTGGGAGGTTTTTGAATTAACAAAGTTTAAAAATGATGTATAATAATTTAAGATGGGTTTAGGGTTATATATATATATATATATATATATATACATTACGTTAAGGAATAGATAAAACAACTTAATAAATGCATGAACGAGAATTTATATATAGTAAGCAATAATTATTAAGATTATAATGGTTTGCATACGAGTTTTAATGCAAAAGTGACTGAAGGGACGGAACGTAAATTGAATTCGACTACGACAATTACTCAGTATTAATCGATTAAAAAAAAAAAAATAAAAAATATAAAGTTTGGAAATAGAAATCAATGATAAACTATAATAAACTAAGCATATAATGTTCTTAAAAATAAAAAAACACAACTTAACATAAACGGAGGTTATGTTCCATCGTACTAAAGAGGAATTAACCATGGTTGAACCATTTCTCCGGTTGTCACTGGGTTCAACTGGGGTTGGGGGTATTAAAATAAAATAAACTTAAAGGACAAAGTTTGTAGTACGACATTCGGGGGAATTGAGTGACTAAGCAGGGGATATAAGTCTGAAATTGACAATAACATCTTTTTGTGAGCACTTTGCTCTTAAAAAAAAGATTGCTTGTCACACTACTTAGAACAAAAATTAAAAAAGTTCAACAAATGGAGGGACGGCGTGTTCCTCATATACATTACAATAATTACCAAAATCGTTACAAACAATTGTAAAAACTGTTTTGGTTACAAATAATGGATTACATGACTATATATTTATATACGTAACCATGGCATGACAAGAAAAGACAGATAGGTCAATTTTCTTCTCTCAAACAAAAAAAGGTTGAATTAAATTCTTTTGAACAAAAAAAAAGGTTGAATTAAATTCTTAAATTACATTTTCTTAAATTACAAGGAAAAAGTTGAATTCAATTGACTGCATTGAAAACTAACTTGGGACTTGAACTCTGACTTTTTTTTCAAAAACTTTTTTTTTTTTCAAAACTAACTTTTTTTTTTTTTTTTCAAAACTAGCTTTTTTTTTCAAAACTAACTTTTTTTTTTTAAAACTAACTTTTTTTTTTTAAAACTAACTTCTGTAATCTCTGGGGCGGTTGTCCCTCTTAGATGCGACCTTTGACTTGACCTCTTATCAAGTATTCTGAAACTAACTTGAACTCTTATCAAGTATTCTGAAACTAACTTGAACTCTTATCAAGTATTCTGAAACTAACTTGAACTCTTATCAAGTATTCTGAAACTAACTTGAACTCTTATCAAGTATTCTGAAACTAACTTGAACTCTTATCAAGTATTCTGAAACTAACTTGAACTCTTATCAAGTATTCTGAAACTAACTTGAACTCTTATCAAGTATTCTGAAACTAACTTGAACTCTTATCAAGTATTCTGAAACTAACTTGAACTCTTATCAAGTATTCTGAAACTAACTTGAACTCTTATCAAGTATTCTGAAACTAACTTGAACTCTTATCAAGTATTCTGAAACTAACTTGAACTCTTATCAAGTATTCTGAAACTAACTTGAACTCTTATCAAGTATTCTGAAACTAACTTGAACTCTTATCAAGTATTCTGAAACTAACTTGAAATGCTTCAAGTAACTCTCTAACTCTATAAACTCTCTATAACACTCTCTTTCTTAATTTGCAAGTCAATTCAATTCAATAATTTGAAAAAAATTTGCAAACAAAAATATAAAATGTAAACATCATTTCACTCGAATGTACACGAAGGTACGATACTATTATGCCTGATACATAAAATAAAATTATACTATACTAACTAGAAGAGTAAAAATAACTGAAAATAACTGAAAATAATTCTGTGACAATATTGTTTTCAATAAAACAAAAATGTATCACTGGTGTCTGAAGTGTTCACTGTGTTTACTGTGTTTTGTGTTAATTCTGGCTCAATATTAAATATTAATTGTTAATAATAATGACTTTTCAAATGTTTAGAAATTATTAAAAAAGTTTTGTACTTAACAAGATTCCTACGGCGAAATCCTTAGAGACGTGTCTTGCTGGCCACTTGTTCCTGGATGAAAACTAGGCGTGCAGAACTTGGAGTCGTGACGCACCGGTTCAAGGGTGGATGTGACGAACTAGAAGTCGTGACACGCCGGTCAACTGGGTGGATGTGACGAACTAGAAGTCGTGACACGCCGGTCAACTGGGTGGATGTGACGAACTAGAAGTTGTGATGCACCAGTCAACTGGGTGGATGTGACGAACTAGAAGTCGTGACGCACCGGTCAACTGGGTGGATATGACGAACTAGAAGTCGTGATGCACCGGTCAACTGGGTGGATGTGACGAACTAGAAGTCGTGACGCACCGGTCAACTGGGTGGATGTGACGAACTAGAAGTCATGACACGCCGGTCAACTGGGTGGATGTGACGAACTAGAAGTGACACACCGGTCAACTGGGTGGATGTGACGAACTAGAAGTCGTGACACGCTGGTCAACTGGGTGGATGTGACGAACTAGAAGTCGTGACACGCCGGTCAACTTGGTGTTGGTTCTGGTTCCAGGGTCTGGAAGACTGGAAGAATCCTGGAGTCGTGAAGATCCTGGTTAAAGGGTCGCCAGTTGTTAAGATCCTCTTCTTCTATGTGTTTATCCTGATGCAGGGTAATTTCTATCTTAGCCAAAGAGTGGCCTCTTCTTAAAATCTTCTTCTAAAAATCTTTTTCTTATCCTGGCAAAGGGTCGCCACAATGTTAACCCCTCCGTCTATGGCCCTGGGTTGGTTCAAAGTCGACGGGGGTTCTGGTTAGGAGGCAGCAACGGATCTGTTACTTGCAGTAGTTTCTTCTATACTACTCTCCGAGTTCTTCTTTAGTGGCTCGGAGGATTCTGAGAGGCTTATTAAATTCTTTGAGGTTTCTCCGATTCTCCTTGTAACTTATCAGGAGATTCTAATGACTAAGTTTTCTGAAGAGAGCACGGCTCGAAGGAGAAGATAAAGACTTTTTCTTACTGTGTTTTACTCCTAAACTGTTACAGGTAATGCTCAGCCTCGTAGTTGGAATCAGAACAAACATGGAAGAAATTGATGGGCTTTATATACCCCAATTCTACTAACATCATCATTATTAAATGTTGAAGAGGCTGTATTATTTTTGCACAATATTTGAAAATAAAGTAAATCTTTTAGCTGTGTAAGGTTTAAACGAATAAACAAGATATTTGAAGATGAAGCCATATTTTTATCTTAAACTGCGTATTTTCAGATCTGATGTTATCATGATCTGCCAAGTTAACTAAAAGTGGAAATTGAACTATGCATCTTTACACTAAAATATGCATATGAGTAAAAATTAAAGGTTTAAGATTTACAATTAAATGCTTAGGCAAGACATGACTTCAACATTTATAATGAAGAAAGAATGTATACAAAACATCAGTGGCGACTCGTGGTATAAATGTATGGGGGTGCGATTTCATAAAATTTATAATTTTTAGAATTGTAGTACATAAACAATCACATGGTGCTTCCGTACGGTACTTATATGTCAAAAGAAGCCATAAATTTGTATTAAAAAAATATTTTAATAAAATATAAAAATAATTGTTGAATAAATTTGACTATAATAAATTTGACTATAATAATGTACCACTGTACGACAACACGGACTCACAATAGGCTAGTGCGAATCCAACTGCCGCTCACAAGAGTACTGTACTTGTATTAACATATGCGGCTATGCCAGACGTACAATTCTAGTTAATTACAAATAAGTAATAATTTTAATAAAATACATATAAATGGCTTATATCATTATTACTGAAGTAACTATTAGTAAAAATAAAGTTATTATAAAAAAAATTCGCGATTGTACTTATATTTTCATTACAACAGTAAAATATAATTTATATTTACTTGAGCGAAAAATCTATCGCTCCATTTGGCTGCAATATTATTTTGTATTCAAACAGCGGTACGCTGTTTGAAACTATGCTATAAGTTTAGAATATTATGTACTGTATGAAGGCTTACTCAAAATGCCTCATGAATCATGATATGCCACATGAATTTTTAAAATATATTTCAAGAATATTTATTTTAATATCTTAAAATTAATATATTTTTTATCTGTTAAATTAATATTTATCGTTTCAAGCAAGGGGGAGCGACCGCTCCATCGCTCCTATACGCCAGTCGCCACTGCAAAACATGACATGGCAAAAGTTACTCAGGATTCATTATTCAGCTAAATCTAAAAAAATGATTATGAGATTTTAAAAAACAACAGGTCATCAATTATTTGGCAAAGTAGAAAGCACATCAAAATTTATCACAACGGAAAAATAATAATAAAAATACATAACAGTATTGCCGATTCGACATTCCTTATGGCGACATAATGTCGGGTCGGACATTGAGTACATTGTAATTTTGGTCTACTGTAACTATGATTATAATTATCAATTCATTTATTATCGTTAACTACAATTTCATTAAAGTACAGTGACTATGTTATTTAGTACATTACATCATTAAGTACAGTTTCATTAAAGTACATTACATTATATTAAATTAAAAGTATTACAGTTAATTATAATTAAACAGTTACTATAACTTTGTTTTGTTACAGTGTTTCATATTAATAGACAATTAAGATTTTAGAAATATAATACAAAGTACATGGGCACATACGGTATGGATGAATATGGTTGAATAATAATATTTATACTACATAACATATAAATAATGACTTCTATAGAGTGTACAGTTTTTATTATGATGTTAAAGAATTTTCATACATTGAATGAAACAATGAAGGTATGATGAAGAGATATGATGAAGGGAAATTAATGACGGGAAAATGTGACGTCATAGTTATTGAATTTGTACGTATAGTACAAATCATTATTAGGAAGACTTACAAGAACGAATTAGAGACAAAGGGTGGGTATTAATGACTAAGAAGTACAACTACGGGTTCCAATCCAGTTACATGCAATGTGTATGCATAATCTAGGGTCGAGGGTGAGATGCAAGACAATCATAATTAATTATAATAACTTCTATAACAAAAATGAAAAATGGAAAATGGATACGACTAAATCATAGAAATGGGAGATCGTAAGGTTATGACACAAACAAAAATAGGAAGCTACAAACACAATTTTTATCCAAAACTCGCTTAGGCGATTTTGGTTTCTTATGTAAAAATGAATATGGATTAGTCATTGTTCATTTTTACATATTACATAATATATATATATATATTATATATAATATATATAATTATATATATATATATACATATATACATATATATACATATATATACATATATACATAATAATATATATATATATATATACATTCAACTGCAAAGAACACGCAGTATAAATAACGTAAAGAACGACGCTTGTATAGGAGATATTCCGCGCAAGACGAGAAAGAGAAAAACAAATGAAAAATGAAGTACCACCTGGGAATCGAACCCGGGATCTTCCGATTGCCGGTCAGACGCGATAACCACTACACCATGGACTTCACTCTTCCAAATGTCGTAATTCCTCTACATACTCGCAGAAACCAATGCACCAAGGGGGCACCTCCCGCTTGCCGTATCATTATATACATTCAACTGCAAAGAACACGCAGTATAAATAACGTAAAGAACGACGCTTGTATAGGAGATATTCCGCGCAAGACGAGAAAGAGAAAACAACAAATGAAAAAATGAAGTACCACCTGGGAATCGAACCCGGGATCTTCCGATTGCCGGTCAGACGCGATAACCACTACACCATGGACTTCACTCTTCCAAATGTCGTAATTCCTCTACATACTCGCAGAAACCAATGCACCAAGGGGGCACCTCCGCTTGCCGTATCATTATATACATTCAACTGCAAAGAACACGCAGTATAAATAACGTAAAGAACGACGCTTGTATAGGAGATATTCCGCGCAAGACGAGATTAGCAGTTTCTGGATGCTTGGATTGGTCAGCGTGGTCCTGTGGAGTGGCCTCCCAGATCCCCAGATCTCACCCCCCTTGATTTCTATCTTTGGGGGCACTTGAAGGCCATGGTGTATCAGGAAAAGATACGAGAGATAAATCATCTATATATACATATATATACATATATATATACATATATATATATATATACATATATATAATTATATATATATATATATATATACATATATATATATTATATATATACATATATATATATATATATATACATATATATACATACATATATATATATATATATATACATATATATCATATATATACATATCTATTTTTTTTTTTTAAGTTTGGGAAGAACCGATTCGCCTCTATTTAAAAGGGCATATCTCAGCGGAAAAACAAAGGAAAAGTGAGAGGAAAGACAGAGGAAAAAGAAAGGGTGGAGGGGACAGTCGAAGTGGAAAAAGACCAAGGACTGCAGGGTCGAGCCCCATCACCCTTGGGTGCTAGGGCCGGGAGGGCGCACGTGAAACCTCCAGGACCCAAGCATGTACAAACGAGCACAAAGAGCACTCAAGAGCATGAGCTTAGAACCCCCTTGCGGGGATATATATATACACACATATATACATATATATATATATACATATATATATATATACACATACATACATACATATATATATACAGGGTGGGCCGCAAGTTTCCATACATAGGAAAATTTAAACGTTTGTTTTTATGTTTCAGATACCCTAAGAATATGCGTTTGTAAGATCTTGTTTACTGATGAAGCAAATTTTACGTCAATGGAGAGGTTAATCGGCAAAACATACGTTATTGGAGTAATGCTAACCCTAACTGGC